>JAUEKY010041542.1:0-11395 GCA_031833965.1 Scyllaea pelagica
CCCCCCCCCCCCCCCCCCCCCCCCCCCCCCCCCCCCCCCCCCCCCCCCCCCCCCCCCCCCCCCCCCCCAACAAAACAACACTTAATTGCTGGCTAATGAAGCTAACGACAAATTACAAATCAAAGCTAAAAACAAAGGGATGTACTTGAATTTAGATTTTTTTTAAACCTGAACAAAAGCATCGTGGCTGGGTAGATCCCCTTCTGACCTATTAGATAAGCTTGGAGATCCAGAGTTTTTTCTTCTAGTTCTGTATATGGTTATATTCATATTATTAACTGATATATATATATATTTGTTCCTTGATTACCTTTGTGAGAGAGTACCAAGGCCAGAAACAGACACACTGTTGATTCTTAATTTTTGTCTAATGAGTGAAAGACAGTTACATGATAGCCAGCCTTGACTGCCCATCAAATACCAATGTTGCCTGCACGACAAGCATTATATACCTGAGCATAAAATTCAATTACCCAAAGAAAAACAAAGTAATTACAAATCAATATTGACATTACAGGTTTTGACGTAATGCGCAGGCAACTGGACCTGGAAAAATTTGATGCCAGATTTGGTGATTTTGAGGGCAGCAGAGCGACCAGGATGCTTATTTTGCCGGCATGCTGCCAAATTAACTTGAGGCACTTTGCCTGCAACTGTAAACTACTACTACCTATGACTGTAGGTTCAAATCTCACTGGGGGTGGTGGAAAGTTCGGTTCTACAAAAAGACTGTATTAACGGTTTTCACACCCTACTCAAGTGTCTTTGAGTACCTTTCTTATAACAGGGTTGTTTATAGTCAAAGCTAGGATGAAAAATACTAGAGCTTCTTCACAGGCTACAGGCCTCATTTTGTGTTTAGTGTTACTGCTGGTTTGAAAGCCCTCACTAATTAGAGCTGCTAGCCCCAGCTGTAGATAAAGAGTGCAATCAGTGTAAAAAAAGAAAAATGAGCTACATATATATATTCAAAAGGGGGAAAGTTTATAATTCCTAATAGGAGGGTGACACACTTGATATAGAAAATCAAAGGAAGTAAAATCAGGGTTGTCAATAGAAGTTTTTCAAATGATACAAGCCCAAGTAAACATATACGGCAATAAAGAATTATGCTGTGTCCAAATATCCTTGGACGCCGAGCAGCATTGACTAAGTTGTTGGCTTACTTCTGCTTTTTATAAACTTCCAGTATTTTCAAAATTTTCAGTACTTGAATAAAGACCAGTGCAAGAAAAATAATATAAGACACTTAGATAACATACCAGCATTGCCCAATACAAAAAGTTGTATGATAATAAAAAAGCAAAAGGTATAAAAGCATACAATGCATTAAAGACTAACACACAAATTTGCGATTTAAGTGTAAGGATGGCAGCTCTGTTAAGAGCTTGATGAGCATGCCAAGTGAAAAATGTTGCATTTATTTATGGATAAATGCTCATGTCAAGACTATTGGAAAAAGACTAAAAGAAAACCCAAATTATACAAATCATATATGCTGCATTTGAACAAAGCAATTTCTTGTTGAAATAAAACAATACCAAACTTTGATTCAAGCATTGTTCAAGACATAAATATTGACAAATTCAGGTTGGAAAAAGGCCCGTGGAGAAAAAATGAAATATGCAGCAAAGGCAAGAGACCATTTTTGCCACATGTCCTCTATAAGAAGGGAGCTGAGATATGATATCATACCTGCATGAGGACATCTTGCTTGAATTGCATAGGCCTCCCTGCCAATCCGAAACAATGCAATTGAAGAATCGTTGACATCAACGTATTTGCCAAAACACTTCCGGTGTGCTCCATGATCAGTGTCGAGGGAAATTTTCAAACCAGACTCCATTTGGTGGACAAGGTGTCGATGTTTTCTCTGATCTGGGTCTTGCCAGTCCAAGAGATCTTTGAATATAAGAAGAAAGTTCAATAGCTAAAAAAACATCAAACAATCATTGTACAAAAAAAAATATTCAACAAGTTAATTCATGGCAAAATTTGAAAAAATAATATTAGTTACACATCATAGTAGATAGATGGTAGAAGGAATGAAAAATCAGAGCGAGATTATACAAATGGACATAAGATTCTATGTGCAGAAAAAAATCATATGATACCTTTAAATCATGTAACATTTTACCAAGATGGTTAGGAAGCATAAAAGACAAAAATATTTTTTTGGTAGAATGTTATTTTCCAACAGCAGCCGCATTGAAAATTTTCAAGGCATCTATTCTTCTATAGCATTTTTAGAATACGAATGTGAAATCCAAATTTGGCGGAGAAAATGCGCTTTTGAGTTATCTAATTTTTCTAAGGGTATTTTAGAGTTTGATAGTGATCCGAGAAAAAGTGGCAGTACTCCAAACGTTTTAACGAATCTGCGAGGAAAATAACCTTTTTGGGACAACATCAATCCTTCAAATCATCACTCAGGACATTAGGATGGGCAAAAAAAACAACTGAAAATTGTTTAAATACTTTCCCATCTTCCCTATCCCTAACTATCTGAGATCATCGTTATCGTGAACTGGACTTTGAGCGTTTATTTTGGTGGGGCAAACAACATATTTTTTATAAACATTGCGTAAAAAATAATTCAATAAAAAAAAGCTTGGTGTTGATGGAAGAAATCACAAATTTCAGTAGCCCGCTTCGTTGGTGCACTTGGTTGCAATGCGCCTTATAATCAGGAGGTGGCGGGTTCGATTCCCACACCGCGACATGCCTAAGTTGTAAAAATCGTTATTTTAGCAGCCGCCCGCCTGGCGCTCGGCAATATGGGAACAGTGCTAAGACTGGTTGGCTTGGTGTCAGTATGTGAGAGGGTGAGATATTCGTGCGAGTTCTCCGTTTATCTCTGTGTGGCAGCACGTTAACATGTCCTGAGTGCTCCGCCGACGATGTGACCTAAATTGTTTAGAAGCACGCATTAAACAATAACGTTTAAACGTTTCAAATTTCAGTAATCGAGAATGCGCATTCCATTTGTTTATATATAATATACCCCAAAACCAGTATTCATTCTCTTCATTCTAACTAAATCAGTATCTTTTTCATTTTCACATCCTAGAACTATTTAAAACAAACATTTCCGCCTACACTGACCCTAACTAGCCATAGATCGTCAGTTCCATGAGCTTAATTTCGAGCAGCAGTCTAATCTCCAGCGGTATAAAAATACTCGTTTACCTTTTCTACCGACGTTCACCCTAACTTGCTAAAGATTGCCAGTTCAGATAACTTAATTATGAGCACCCGTCTATCTCCAGCTCTATAAAAAATACTCCTTTTCTGCCTAACTAGCTAAAGATCGTCAGTTCTGTCAGCTTAATTTTGAGCAGCCGTCAAATCGTCGGCTGTATCAAAATATTCCTTTCCTGTTTACACTGACCCTGATTAGCTAAAGATCCTCGGTTCCGTGAACTAAACTGTGAACAGCACTCAAGTACTCAAGACCCAGCCGGCTGGTATGGGTTCCATAATTAGTTTAATGTGTAAACTCTTTTGTTCACATGGATGACGTCATGCCCGTATGTGCGATCAAATTGTTTACAATAAGGCTTTCATTGAGAACCAGATGTTAAGAAGTTCCCTAGAATATATTTTTTTCAAGTCACGTTTTCTTTCCCAAATTTGAATTTAAGATTCATATTCAAACCTGTAAATCACCTCTTAAAAAATAGTCTGAAATTCTTTATTGCCCAACCAAAACTCACGATGTGTAAATAAACAAACAGAAAAAAGCAAACATTAGATCAGATCTGATGTAGTTGTAGATAGAAGAGAAATAAAATATGTCCTGTTACAAATGGGCTGTCTTTATTTGGACCCAAGTCCCAATATACTAGATTTTATTCGGACATGGAGTTCATTTGAAATCCTTTGATTTCTCACTTTTTATTGTGTTATGAACAAAATCCAGTTGTATTCAATTTCTATCTTGGTATCAGAGGATAGAAAATGTTCTATTTTATTACAATGTCTATTTGGAATAGTCTAAAAATATCCAGGAGGGCATTGACAGATTGATTATCTATCCGTTTGTAAACAAACCGTCTCACCTAAATATAAGTTGCTATATTGAACTGACCCGGGCCCCAAGAGACACATTTCATTGTGTCAAAAAACTTGAAAGTAGAGCAATTCACAACCAAAATATTATATTTATAGAACATATCAGCTTAATAAGTACTAGTAAGACGGGGAACTTTGTTTCACCATGTCTCTTTACCGTGGTGTTTCCTCTTGATCCATAAAAAAACCTTGCTAGCAATGACATACTAGACTGGTTCAGCGATTTTTCACAAGTAATCCTGCACAATATTACAGTTTTTCTTCGTCCAACACCATCGAAATTTAATGTGGGCACTGGCCTCGATCGGCAATACATCGTAATTTTGATCAAAGAAAACCCTGGGCAATTTGACACAATATTACAAATAAAATCAAAATAGTTCACATAAGAGTGGCGAAGACACGGTTCTTCATCAGCGTCAACAGTGAAACCAAAACTAGAAAATAGGTCACAGCACTGACAAGCATCTATTCTTAAATCAGTCGCAACTTCAGTCCAACTACTGTAAATTTCTATTTATTCCATCAGACAGTCTGAAGTTTCTCATGCGTGACATCAAGATAGATAGCCACCGACTGTCAAAAAAAAGACACAGTGTGATCATGGTGCAAAGAGGAAGAAGTGTATTTTAACTAGTGCACGTCACGAGCTACGCTACTGACTTGATTTACTTACTATTTTCCATTGAGGAGTGTGTCGGGGGAATGAGTCAGTACAAGTGTGTTTTTTTGTTGATAGAGGGACGGCAGTTTGCTGGTTACAGGTGTTTCCATTCCAGCAGCCGGCGTTCACGAATAATGTTAATACTATAGTCTGAATTCAGACTATAGTCTGAGGATTTACAGGCCTGCATTTTATCATGCTATCTGTGGAAAGGAAAAAGAAAACAACTTTCCCCACCTTGTGGATCAGAGGGATTCAACTGACTACAGAGATCCCAAAAATGATAAAAGTTCTCTGGCATGTCAACCAGAAACTTTCTCTTGATGCTCTCCTTCACATCTTCAGGGGAGGGGGGTTGACTTTCATCCTCACTGGACTCTTCACTTTCACTACCCGCCTTTGTGTCGTCATCATGTTGTCCACTGGGTTTTTTGTCGCTTTCCTCAGGTGGTAGCTCATCATTGCTGGTTCTTCTTTTCTTGACATTTTTCTCTGTATCTTCTACGAGAGAAAAAGATCATCTCATAAAACTATTAAAAGTGAATAATTCAAATGCAATCTGATTCTCTCTGTGTCATTTTTCTCCATTCTCAGTTTTGACATCTTGACTAAAGTATTTGTTTTTTTCTTGAGGGTTTTAGGCGCTATCGGCACAATTTAGGCCATGTCAGCGCCCCGTCTAGAGTATGCTTGAAACCCTGAAATTGTACTTGAATGAATCCCTGAGATGAGCACAAATGGATAGCTTTTCTCTATCTTTTTAAATTGGTCATACCTTTATTTTGTGCATATTTACACAATTTTTTACTGCTCTCATTTCAATTTTTAAAGACCCTAAAAATATGACTTGATCTCAATCAAAATATCCATGATAGTATTCTTTTTTTTTTAATAATAAGTGCCTGCGTATAGATGACTTTTAATCTTGTGTGCTACTTGTCATTTAAAACCTGCTTCATATTTTATAAGGTTTTCAAGTCAAATTTAGAATAGCTGAGCTCTCTTAAATTCAAACGATGTTGATGAATAAACATTTGAAACAAACAGAGCATAACTTTTGCTTCTACTTAACTATATTGAATATATTGGAAACGCCTACCTGCATTGTAAGATTTCTATTTTTCCTGGATAGCAGCCTTGCAGCCTACTTTTTTCAAATTCCAACTGCCAAGGGTTCTTTAACGTGTCCAACATGCACACGGGACCTCTAAGTTTACCTTGCGTCTCCAATAGGACAAGGCTCTAGATCCCACGGACGTTGCAGGGATCAGGGGAGTGGCATATAGGGTTTTTCTTGGGGTTTTAGTGATAAAAATCACTATGTGATTTTTGCCCCAGACGGACTCGAACCCACGTCACTTTGTTTCAGCGCCACAGCCATGACCACTGAGCCACAAAGTCCCCTTGTAGAATAATGTCATTTCAAAATTATCTCTTAATTTATGAGAGGACCCCTTTCAGTTTTATCTCATGGTCAAAGATAGGTTTACAGGTTTTGTCCTGAGTACAAAAAAAAAAAAATTTACAAAGCACTCTGTGGGGTTCAGTTTATCTACATCTAACTAATTACCTCTAGGGGAAGATGACCTCTTTTTCAACTTCAACCCTGTTTTGCTCACATCAGTGTCTTCATTCTCATCATCTGACTGGGTCACAGTTGGCTCCTTATGATGGAATAAATATAGAGGGGGTTTATATAGTGATAGTGCAATATCCACTCAAAGTGCTAAAAGTCCCTTACAAGGGGGCCTGGCCAACAGCTTCTTGAAACAAACTATGGGATGAGACATGCAGCCTTCCAGGTGTTGGTACATTTTTACTGGACACAAACAATGCTGTTTATGACCAGATACTCATTTAACCTGAAAGGAGTGGGAAAATTAATGTGAATTAAGTGCCTTTTCCAAGGACTCAACTTTGCAACATTTCCAACAGGTATTGAAACTGTTATCTCACTACCATAAACCAAGAGTCCACCACTAGATCACAAAGCTGTAAACTCTGGATAACAACATCAATAGAGGGTCTGTGTGGTATTTACCTGTTGAAAAACAAGCTCTGTTTACTATCAAAAGGATGTAACCAAGATGCACTGAAGTGTCGCAGCATTATAAGCAAGCCCTTTGAAAACGGGATATACCACCTTAACATCTTTGTGACATGTCTCCGGATAGATAATGGTTTGCATGTTGCTCATGTCATGTTAGTCATGGAGGTCCTATCACGCCCACTTTTTCAGCCATCCTGATAACCTCTGAATAACTACATCTCCCAATAATGACATAGTTTCCTAGTCCCAGGAGCAATAGCCGTAATAGTAATAGCCCCAGACCACAAGTCAGCTAGCGACGAAGTATAAGTTCAGGTGGAAATTACATTTAAGAGCAATTGCCAAAACGTGGGACACAAAAATTGATGGCTTTTGTCGTCATTTTCTGTGCAAGAAATGTTAAATCTTGAAGTTGTTGATGCTTGTTTTGAGTTGGCACTCTATACACTTTCCCTCTATACTTATAAGCTACGCATAAAACTGAATTTTGTATGTTGACAGTACTGGTGAGGTTTGATATGGGCTTTGGAATTCCATGTACATAACAAAATCTCGTGGCGTGTTGTCATTGTTAAGTACAAGGAACAATTATTGCAGTTCCTAAGTACAAAATTTATTCTTGAACCTAAGTAACTCTATGGATCTTAACTTGACATGTTGGGAAATCATCTACTTGTGGTTGTAGCTCTTTCAATTTCTTAATTAGAGAACAATGGCAAAAACAAAATGACTCATACATAACAATGACGACGGACGACGTTTTGGCAATTGCTCATTTATGAGAAAATAAATCATCACTGTGACATATGATTGCACCTTCTTTTACGTATACTGCTGCCAGTATGAGATTTCTCACTTTTGGTTGCTTGGGAAAAACAGCTTCATGCAGGATACATAAAAGATTAATCTATAGCACCTTTTTGTACATGCTTATTTGGTGATCAAGTATAAATCTTCTCTCTGGTAAACAGATGAAAAGTTTTAATTCTTAAAGCTATCTTATGCAACCTCCACCCATTAAGGCTAAGAAAGAAGTATCATAAGATTAAAAGATTGCTATTGTGTAAATGTTTTCTGGTAATTGATCACCTTTCTTACTTAATTCTCATGTCACTAATAGCTCAATTGTAGAGTGTTCTTTTAGAAATTGGTAGGTCGTGTATGTAAGGATGGTTGAGCCATACCCCAGATGTAAAAACTGTCAATTTAGCAACTACCCACTGCCCACCCCAGACATTTGGCATTATGGGAACAGTGATTGCACTGGTTTGCCCAATATCAGTATTTTTTGACAGGTGGACATATTTGAGTGAGCCCTCTGTTTATGTATTTTTGGCAGCATACTAACTTGCCTGCATGTGATATGGCTTATCAAAAGTTGAAATGGTTATCAAACCCTAACATTTAAGTGTTCAGCATATTCTTCTCATCATTTGACAGCCTATTGTGTCTTAGTGTCTCTAAGGAAGAATCACAATCTTTTTTTTTAGTGAGCCTCTGTAGCTTCCTGTTTGTTTATCATTAATGAGAGATTATGTTTTAAGATAGTGTGAGGAAAAGAGACATTGAGTTTTGGCTTGTGAGAAGGGATTGTTAGAATGATCACTTAAAATTTTTTCCTAGCAAAGCCAGGGGAGGGGGCTCAGTGATCAAAGGCTCCAAAATTTAACAAGGCAATAATTTTTGGTAGTGTAATGATCAATTTTCATAGGGGGAGACAAAGTACCTGTCCACATTATTCTTTGATTTGACATGCCTGATGAAAAAATTGTATCTATCCATCTGCAGGCCAGCATAATTTTGTGGGACTATGCTACCAAGGAAGCAATCCAAAAGTGGGATCTTCACAAAGTGAAAGTCCAGTCATTGGCTTTCTCCAAAAATGATTTATATGTCATCTCTCTTGGAGGTCAAGATGATGGATCGTAAGTAATTTTGACTTCATGATTATAAATGAATCTTTGATATATTTTGCGCTCAGCAACTCATGCATTAATGTATCACTATTTGTGAGGGAAACAAGGAGGGCTTTTATGAATCTCAAGGAAGAATTCTGGTATCTGGAAGGCTACTTTATCTATCTTCACCTGAGCCGTAACTCAGTGGTGAGAATCTGGCTTTTTGAGTTGCATTTGCCCTGGGACAATGTATTGTGCAAAACACCTCATCTATGTCTGTACAGCACTTTTAAATTTAAAAGCCTTAAGGTGAATAAGGAGAGCCTGATAATAAGTTTCCTCCTATTGCAGTAATTTGTGAGTTTGCCATAAAAGGGGCATATTTTTATAATTTTCCCTTTGAAATTGTTGTCAATATGTACTCATTGAGTTCAACTTATTTCTCAAACATGCCATCTCATTTCAGAGTTGTTGTTTGGGATATGCAGACCAAGGAACCCATTTGTGGATCACCTGCTCAGGTTGAGAGTGCTGGGATCACCACTTGTTTAGCAACTTCGAAAGTCAGTGACAACGTCTTTGTCACTGGTGGAGAGTAAGTTTTGTTCTCCATCATTCTTCAATCTTTTCTCAATTAGTTTAAAAAAAGAAAATTTTCTTTCCTTATCTCTCTGAGTTTGCCAAAAGTTTTCACCAGACAATATCATTTTAATGTGAAATTTGTATCATTTAACTTTTATGAAGAAACTCATATGTTTTATATATTTCATTCACAGTAATACACTTCGTGTATGGACCCTTGACAGAGAAAACAGGAAAATTCGACCTTCAAATACTAATCTTGGTGGATTCAAACGTATCATTGAATGCATTGAGGTAATTGATTGTTATCTATGTGGATTCATTTGACAAATATTTGACAACAGAAATTGATATTTTGAAAATTAAAGATACAAACTCTCAAACAAACTCAGACTCAGTCAAATCATTGTCAGAGGTTGATCAAGCTCATTGACTTATTTATCTTTAGACAATTGTGCTGAGTGAGGTAAGCAAAGAAAGAGGGGTAAAGTGGAGCTAAGGTAAGAACTCATTATATATTTTGATTCATATTCTATGATACATTTTATTGTTTCAGATGGTAGATGACCAAGATGAGAAGAAGCCCTATTTCTTCTGTGGAACAACCACTGGGGACATTCTATGTATCAACATGAGCTCCAACATCCTTCAATTTGAAGTGCCTGCAAAAGAAAAGTTCAGCCTTGGTGTGACTGCTCTCTCTTTTGTCAAACTCTCAGACAAAGGATTCAATCTATTGGTCGGAACAGGCAGTGGCATTGTTGGAAACTTTGACATCACAGTTTGTATTGAAAATGGTAACCAGGTTAAAGCTACCATGAAGCACAGGAAAGATGCAAAGTGAGTAGACAATATCAGCCTTTAGTATATTTCTATTTGTAAACTGAAAAGTGCATTACACAATATCAAAATCACTTAGTCCAAAGTAAAAGTTGATTGTTTTCTTTACCAAAAAGTGGATAGTATTCTATGATTACACTGATATTTTCAGGTTTCCACAGCAACAAATCATGCACTTAAAATCCTACAACTATTGCCTCCTATTCATTTCCCTTTTCAAATTTCTTAATTATATGATTATTATCTGAAATTTTCCTCTTTATTTTGCTACTGCTTTGATCATGCTAAGAGAAAGAATATACACAAAAGTGTTCATCATTCCCTGTAAAATTTCTTTCAGACCATGGAAACATGGGGAGGAGAGCTCAGCTATTACCTCCATTGCAAAGAGAGGCCCTGGCCATCAGGTATAATGATTGGTTTCATCATTAATTGAAATGGATATTTCAAAAGAATAAGCAAAGAGAGGAGATAGAAAATATGAATGATACATATCCAGATAGTTTCTTTAATTAAAAAAAGATATTTTTAAACAAATTTTGAAAATGCACAAAGGTGGGCTGACAACAAACTACTTGTATTGTGAATAAGAATGTTGGTTCTGAGAGGAGAATTATCCTTTGGAACAATTCTTTGTTGAAGTTTTATGTGCATTCTTTTGTTGAAAAAAAAATCATGTAAGATTAAGAAGGAATGAATTTGTTTAAAAATGAGTTTTAGGTTTATGGAGGCCAAATAAAGCTCATGGAGATGTAAGATTTCCTGAAAAGGACCAATGGAAACCAATCTTGACAAAGTGTGTATCTTGCTCTGTATGCCGAATTGTAAACTATCAAAGACATGACTCTCACTGTATGATGGTTTAAAAAGGTAATTAGATGTGGACATTTGGCATTGTACTAACAGGGTTAAAATCATTTCTTAGGAAAGACAGAATTTAGATATCCATTTAAAATTTGTTCTCATCCATCTATCTCTGCTGCAGTTCTTTGTGGGCACAGACCATTCACAAGTTTATAAATTCCAATTTGCTGATTTCAAGGCCGAACTTGTGAAGACATGCCATTCCTGCAAAGTTAATGATGTCATTTTCCCATTGTAAGTTTGAAGCATTTTACTGCCAATTATGATAATTGTTTTTCTTTCCAAACATTGTTTTTGTTTTGTTATCTCATCCCTGTTGTACCGACCAAAGCCAGTGTAGGGACCTGACACAGTGTTTGACACCAGAATGTGTCAAAATAACAAACCCAGTCTGATATCAAACAAAAGTCAGGAAAAACTCTG
>JAUEKY010041652.1:0-11385 GCA_031833965.1 Scyllaea pelagica
GAGAGAGAGAGAGAGAGAGAGAGAGAGAGAGAGAGAGAGAGAGAGAGAGAGAGGAAGCCAGGAACAAAGAAAGGAATAAAAAGAGTGGTGCAATGACTGATAATGATTTTGTCAGTTAACGATGGACTAACACACCAGAATGGACCAATAAAGAAGAAATGAGCTCTAATACTCTTTTATCAAATGCGTTGTGTCAATTTTGCATTTTAATCTTCAAGGCAAAGCAGGAAAAAAAAAGATGTATCAATGTATATCTAATATTTGTATATGTATCTATCAATGATGACATTAATATATGCCATGATGAATGGGATGCTGCAGAAAATATTCCTGCATAAAGTGGTTACCCCAAATTGGGCTCATCTATATATGTTTGTGTGTGTAATTTCTTTTTGGTGAACTGCTTTGTTGTACAGCATAGAGCATGAAACAAAGTTTTTTCGAGTTTTTAAAGAGCAAGTTAATTATGGTCAAAACATCTTTGAACAGGTCATCCAGTCTGAATGAAACCTTATATATGATAATTTAAGTAAGACAACAATAAAAAAAAAAAACTAAAGAAGAACAAACAATACTTCAGAAATAATACTTAAATTCACAGTAAGCATGCTGTAAGTGCACAGCAACAACATACATAATATCATAACATAATGTCCATTAATTAAGAAATCAATTTTAATATGCACTTGAAAAGATAATGTGTTTCAATTTGGAGTTAAAAATGCAGTTGCATCATAAAAGAAATAACAAAAAAATATATAATGGTAACAATTACAAATAGTGAAAAAATTCAAAGAAAGACAAAATAACAACAAATTCAGGCAATGAAAAGCAAAGATACAGAGCCTTATGTGAAAAGATAGAATAAAGCTGAAGAGACTTGGGCCCAGATAAAAAAAAACTTTCTTCTGCTTGACGGTGTTTGACAGGTAATTTAAGTGTAAGCTGATTTCTTTTATGGTCTCATCTTCGTAGAGACATTTCATACATGCTGATTGTTTTCCCTCCTGGATTCATGCCTTTACTAATACAATGTTTTTAATTTCCTTTGTACGTAGGGGAATGCAATTAATCACGTATGGGTGAGTGGTTACGGTTATGAATGTGCCAAATAATAAAAACACATCTGATAGTTGCAGCATAATGCCTTTCTAGGTTTTGGAAAATTATTTGGCTAAACGAAGCCCCTTGAGGCTACAGTGAATCACTCTTTGATAGTATTTATTTTTTCTGAAAAGAAGCACCCAAATAAATGTTTAAATTGTGTAAAATATATTGAGAGAAGAGGAGAGATAGAACCCATTGACATTGATTCTTTCACCCAACACAAAGAAAAGGGAACTAACTGATGTTATTTTTGTCACCGATAACGGGGACAAGATTTGACCTCGTTTTTCATGTCAACGAATTCTGCACTTCAGCATGAAATAATTAAGCTATTTGGATGGATAAAATATTTTCATGCATTGTCCAATATTTACAAAAAAGGGAAATGCAATCACATTATTGCCCTAAATCTTTCCTAAGGTGCAGAAAACAAGAATCAAACTTACGTCCTCGCTGCATTTTTTCTCGTCTCACGAAGTACACTTGTGGTTGCAAAACGAGTGCACCGACTGCGAAGTTTACAAATTCCTTATGATTTCTTTCGAGCTTTCTTCCACTTGGTAGTAATCCCAACTTTTGATTCAAGAAATCATTTTTCAAATGCAACAGTTAATAACACTCAAAACAAATGCACAGATGAGAAGGCTTCAAGGAAATAGACACCCCCTGAGTGTGAAGTACACACCATCAACCCAGAGCTTAGTTGGCCAATGAATCTCTGACCCCACTGATGAATCGGAAGTCAGCGTTTGGGAAAGCCCTTGTCATGACGTCGGCGACGATTCGGGGGTTCCTCTGCTGAGAGAGGGTGGAAAGTTAGCAAAGTTGGTGTGGGTCAGATGCTCTAAAAACCAAATTGGATAGAAGTATAATATTATGTAATAAAGATAAATACACATTGCAAACTGAGTAAATTGGTTATAAGCAATGTGCATAATTATCCAGACACGGATACAACAGTAGTCAAGACTTACCAAAACAATTTACCTATAATTTATGATAACTCATTGTCTGATGGTGCATTTAAAATCAGTTTTGAATGCACCTTGATGAGACTTCAGATATTGTCGAAGACCCTGCTCCCCTTCACCCATGATGCTTTGTCCGCAAAAAAATGTAGTGTACTTTTACTTATAGCAGAGCTGTCACTTGATCAGAAGAAGTAAAAAAAGAGGGAGAGAGTGGGGGCTGGGTAGTGAAGATTGGACGTATCTTTAGAACAGAAAGTGAAAAAGCAGTTAGATATTGATTAACGTTCACGGGTAATACTTTCCCTCTGAAATCATGAAAGCTTTTCTTGCCCACGTATCTTCGTTAATTGCTGACCTCCCACCACAACGACATTCTAAATTTGGAAGCTAATCAGTCTGATGATTTAGGGCACAAATCGCTACCTGCCGTTGGACCGTTTGTTGACTGCTTGATGTAGATAGCTATTTTTATCCACTCTGATGATCATATGACAAGTCTTCCTTGGCATTTCGTTGATGCACTGACTATTTTGTCAGTAAATATTTCTCTGGAATGGTTTTTAGAGGAACAGTTTGTTGTTTTTTGAAGTGACAAAGGTGGACATCTGGTTTTTACTGTATTCACGATGAATATTGACTCAAAACCTTACAGGGAAATATGGGTTTCGGACTTCTTCCACTCATTTCCCCACGTAAACAAGCACTTGTCTCAGATCAGCTCAAAATTTGAACCAAATGATGCTGGGTATCGAGAGGTAAGACTGACATAACTTCTGTGGCCTTAAAAACAATGGAAATATGTGATAAAAGGAAGTAGATTTTAGATACATTCATCCAATCCTGATGTGGAATTGATCCGTGTGCTTTTTGAAAGGCTCATTTGAACAAAATCCTCCATATTATACTATATTTTATAGACAATACATGATGATATTATTTATATTAGTCAGGCTTGACTTATTTTTTAAATTGCTAATTTTTGTGTAGGTATTGTCTTTCTTTGTCTTTGAAAAATGGCCAGCTTGCTTGTTTACAAGAGAATGGGAACCCACACACATGTTTTCTGCTGATATTTAGTGAGTTAAAATAGAATGAAAAGTAAGCTGTTTTATTATTTTCATCTCCATGGCGTGAATGATCTGTTTTTTTTTTCTTTTGTCATTCCCTTATTTTGGGTTGTGAATAATATAGTTTTGGTTCTATGTTTTCGTTGTTGGGCTGGCCACATCAGTGTGTGATCAAGAATGTTTTTTTTTCTCAAAAAAAAAAAAGGTTGCGACTATTCACAGACGTCGTTAAATAGCCAGGAGATACTATTCAGAGACGACTGACTTTGGTGAATTTTTCACGAAAAGTTTATTGTTTAACTCAGCTTTATCGTGGTGCAGATGGTTAGATATGTCAAAATGCGACTTAATACCTGGTTTGAGAAATCGGGTCACATATATATACATAATGAAAAAAATCAATAATCATTAGACGTCAAATCTATACCCAGTGGCAATCTTCCCAGTTGTGTCACATGATGTCATGGATTAGCCTCAGAATACCTTCATTCCACTCAACTTAAGCAGATAAAAAATCCCCAAATTGTCATGTGAATGGGTAGTCCAGAACCTCTTTCTATCCTCGAATAAGACTAAGACCTTGTCATTTGAAAGAGAGAACAACAGCTTTGAAGTGCAGGAGAAAAACCTGTCTTAAGTTTATAGGCCAATATGCCCTCCATTTGTTTGATTTATGCTGTATTGGTTTACACCTTTTTATAGACTCTGAATTTAAAAAAAATACTCTTTGAAGTTTCTTATCATTATCATACTCAGCAGAATGCAAGAAAAAGATATTAGCCAGCATTTAGACAAAGGTTACGGTGTGTGTGTGTGTGTGTGTGTGTGTGTGTGTGTGTGTGTGTGTGTGTGTGTGTGTGTGTGTGTGTGTGTGTGTGTGGTAAATAAAAAAAAGACTTGCCACATAATTGATTGATATGCAGTGTTATTATTTCAAAGCAGAAGAATGTTCATGCTGCCTTGCAACTTGCTGTCACAGTCAGTGACATTGACATTGACATTGCAGTCCAACTAAAGATTTGCTGTTTTCATTTTTTTTCAGTCCCTTGCCTTTTGGGCACTGGTTCCAGTGGCTTGCTGCATTTTGCTGTGGCTCTGTTTCTTCATCTACTTCATTTGCCGTTGCTGCCAAGGACATGGCAAACAGAAGAAAATACCCTCCTTGTGCCCAAGAGTGACAACAGGACTTTGCATTTTTTTCGCCTTGTATGTTTGCCTTTTACCCCCTCATCTAAGCTAGGCTTGTGGTCACAGCAGGTTTTCATTCTGCTTCAATTTCTTTTCTTTTATCTAGATCTGTTTTCTTTATAATTATCAGTGCTGTATGACCTACAAAGAATTCATCAAACCAATAGCATTTGTTAGAGATGATATACTTATCTCAAGATTTGTTTTTGAAGTATGAATCTTATCAATATCAATGACAATTGTGGCGTCTAGTTTATTTTTTTCCAAGCAGTTGGTTTGCAGGGTATATCTGTGAAATTAGTTTCTATCAATTTTTTTTTCTGAATGATATTTTGAAGTTTAATTCTCTACTGACTGTTTTTTTCACTACTACAAATACAAACTTCAAAGAAGAGAGAGAATGGAAGGATTGAGTTGTATTTGAATGAGAGAGGTCTGTGTCACAGGAAAGAGATTCTGCACTTCTTTGTATCATTTTGTGGTGCCTGCATTCAAATTTGAAAAGCAAAATGCTCCTATTCAAGTGTGCTGCGGGGTTAACTGTATTCAAGGAACCAAAAGGAAAGCAGTCAACCTCTTCTAAGTCCAAGTGTGATTTGGGTTTCTTTGCATTGCAAGGAAGAATAGAATGGGATTTTAAGTTAAGCCCCTCATCCTTTTGAGAGAGGAGAAAGCTTCCTGTCCTGTTGGTGTAATGTGGAGGCATCTGCACCTCTTCTTTCTGCAAGAAATCTCCTTCCCAGGAAGGTGTTGAATTAATGCGTTTCCAAACATGTACACAAGCTAAGCTGATGGTAGATGCTGCCATGCCATACTCTCAGTATTATGTTGGGGACATAATAGGTTGCACGGCTTTGCCCACTGCAAAGACATATTGCCTGAAACACCTATCAATTTTGAGGACTTTATGAAGTTTCAAATTCTTGCTTGAAAGTTAAAGAGTTTAAACAACATCCAAAGTTGGGGCTTGAACATTTTTTAACCCAATGGTATGGCAAGAGTTAACTTTATTTCACCAATTTTTGTTTAATTGTAGACTAAAAAAAAATCTCTTGCTCTTAAAGTACTGAGGAGACTAGTTGATTATGTGTGTGTGTGTGTATTTCAGAGGTCTAGTAAGCTTTGGACTGTATGAGAATGAAAAGGCACACCGAGGGGTGGATACATTCAAGACCAACCTAGTGGAGATGAATCAGACAGTGGGAAGTGCTGTGGACAGAGTAAGTCTCTTCATCCCTTAGAGATTTTTTCAATCCTTTCCCCTTTTGTCCTTTGGAAGATAAGTCGATCTACCCGCTTTTTTAGTCAAAGAGTGAACTTCAATTTATCGTGTTCTTCCCTGTAAATAGTGTAGGTATTTCAATTACATTTTTAGGCAGTTAGTCTGTTTTGCTCATGTTCTTCAGAATCTAAGTTAATTCACCTTGAGAAATAAAATATTTCTGATTTTTTTTTTTCAATTATGTCTAGATATAACGAACAGATCATAACTACATATGAAGTCATAACAGCATCACATTCAGTATTCAGCAGAATAATCATCTTCATCAACATCATCAGCAGCGTCAGTATTAGTATTTTTCTAGGGTTAGTTATAGTTTATCAAAATGAGAAATTCCGCTCTCCATATTTTTGCTTCTATTGTCTCTTGAAAAATGTCATTGGTGCTTAGCAATATTTGAAGGCAGGAAAGAATCATTCATTCAATTAATAGTGTGAAAGATTGAAACCTTTTGCCATCAGCATCAGTATGATTTGTGGCTCTGTTCTCCCTAATTCAGTCAATGGAGATAAATGGAGGAAAGAGGAATCAAATTATCAAAGCCATTAGCAAATGGTGTAAAAGGTTTTAGATGAAGAGACCTTTGGAAGTTAAATGTTGTTTGTAGATAGTCTACTTTTTTGTCTCCCTATCCAAAACTAAAAAGATATTCTCTGGGTAAATTTCTCAATTTCTGTGTTTTGTCAATTTAACTTGAACATGATATACAGATAGATCTGATTCTTCATCACATGTTGTTAGGATTTTCCTTTGCAACTTAAGTCTGTGACTGTGAAGTAGGAAGACAAGGAAAGTGAGTAGAATTCAATTTTTATGAAAAGTGTAACAAAACCGAAGCACTTGACTCTAATTGAAGTAAAAGGGTAGAACCAAGAAATAGAAAGATGACGGGGCAGCTGTTTGTAGAAGATGAGAAGACCAGATGGGAGGCCTGTTTTGGAGCAAGCCAGCTGTCATAAGTCTTTATGTGGCAGCCTTGTCAAAGCTTGTATGACATGATATAGGCTGATATCTGGGTTTTTATTCTTATCTAGATAGGAAAGGACACAGGGACTTAATCAAGCTGATCAATGTTCAGATATTGCATGTTTGTGAAATGTACTGCCAGTTCACAAAAGATAAAGATGCTGATACTGATAGATAGCATGATAAGATAAATTTTTAACCCAGAAATAGGTCATTTTCATTTTCTTCAATCAACAAGCTACAGCAGCAATCTATCTCTTGGGAGGGTGAATTTTAATTTTAGAACAGAATGCAGGAAGGGTCTTCTTAAGTCTTGCATCTGCTATATCATCTTGTTTGAAATCATTATAAATTACACTTCAGGTGTTCATGGTCTGAAACTGAAATAAGAATATACTACTATCATACAAAAGAGCATTATAACAATACAAAAAGAAAGGACCCCCCCCCCTCTTCCAAAATGAAATGACAAGAAATGTTGATGTATTGATTTGGCTCAGGTCCTTGAGCCACTGGACTGCTAGCCCTAACACTAACTTCATGGAGCCCCGTGTCAGGGTCTAGTTTATAAGTTTGTCCAGTCTTTATTGTTTTCTCTCTTGCTGCATTTACCGTCTCAGATTGATTCCCTAAATTTGATGGTGGAGGACGTCAACGACAGATTGGCTAATGCTGTCCTACACGCCATGGAAAAGATCAGTAATGCCACAGTGGAGAAAGAAATCGAGGGACTGGTGCGGAAGATCCAAACACAGGCAACTTCTGCTGAGGCTCAAGTGGACCGGATTGACTTGACGGATGAGTTTGACATTGTGGACGATACTATATCTATATCCCACGATGTGGAGTATTACAGGTAGGTGGCCAAAGGTGCTATGTCGTGTAGCTTTGTCCTTACAAATAGACACAGGGAAAGGCTGTGGGGTCTCAAGTATGGCAGGGTTTGCCTACAATATTTAATCTTGAACTGAACATGTTTTGTGAATGTTGCTACTCAACACTTTCTATTTTCTTGTTTTGTTGATGGATGGTATATATATATAAAAATCTTGCTTTGACTATTATTTTGCTTCCTCTCCAGGTGGCTGGGTTCACTGGTTGTGCTCTGCCTACACATCTTCATTTTCTTCCTGACCATTGTAGGCCTGCTCATCCGATCACGCTCTCTTTTGATTGTGTAAGTACAGAGTCATGTGGAGGCTTTGTCATATGTATAGAGCAAACCTTTTGGATGGATGCAATACAATGTCAATAATTATAGGGGTCCGTGGTATCCATTCTCACATGTCTTCTTTACAACCAATAAACACATAGCCATTTGCTTATTTTTGCACTAAATGACACACATGCAAAAAAAAAAACAAAATGCATAAACACACATTGTTATAGTTACTTAAGCTTTTTTAATTAAAAACAAAAACTACCAGTGCAACCTATAAAAGTTATGGTTACTTAGGTTTTTTTTAATTAAAAACAAAAACTACCAGTGCACCCTGTAGAAGTGGAGGAGGCAATGTCAATGATACTTAGACTCAGAGACTCTGTGTTGGGGCTGTACAGAAGCACTATCTGAATTGCAACAGAAGAGCAGAGTTGTGTGAACCTACTGGAGGGGGAGATCCTGCTAATGAATGCTTCTTGTTTGCATAGTTGGCACTGGACCTGAAATAATAAGACAGAAATAAAGAAAGCTCAAGTGGACAACGAGAATGATGACGATAAATGAATTAGTTGTCAAAGAAGAAAGCTAAATTAACCACAAATTTTTACATATAGAAATAAAGAGTTATTTAGGAGCAGATTAAAATTATTATGAGCTGAAGCTAGCTTTGAAAGTGTGCATGTATCGGCATTTCTGCTGTGTCATGAATGCAGGAAGTAAGCTGTCTAGCAGACTATGGTCCGACACTGGCTGGTAGACATGTCTTTACATTCTACGCTTTGATTGACAGACTTTTAAGATATTTACTTTGTCCATACAACTTTTATTTGGCTTATATAAGTTTGTTTTTTATGTTATGTTGTTGACTATCTAATCTTAGAATCAACGTTTGAGTGTTTGATGTTATAATTCTGATGACAGAAGTATGACAAATCCAAATCATTATACATACTCAATTAATATGTTCTTATTGCTCTTATTCTTTTTAACTGATCCAGGTCGACTACCATATGTGTGATGTGTTTGATATTCCTTTGGGCTTTCACTGGAGTTCACCTCGGGACCTCTGTGGTATGCTGTCTAGTTTCATGCTTAGTAGCAATTCTAACTGTTATACAATAGGGATGTTAGCAATTCTAACTATGTTATACAGCAGGGATGGTAATAGTTCTATGTTATACAACAGGGCGATGTGGTCTGGCTGATAGGCATGTGGGTGGAGGATTCATTCCGTACAGGTACTGGCATTTCATGTCACATTGCACACACCGTAGACCCTAACTTGTTTATTTCTATATATAACATATATATTTGTAAGTGAGTATACTCTTAAAATTCATAGGAATACGCAACTTTATTTGCTCTGTATTAATTGTGATTCATTTAATCAAAGCCTCAATTTAAAAGAAAAACTGGCAAAAATAAAAAAAATGGCCCAAAACATGAAGAAAAACCCAATTGATGTGCATGACCTATTATGAAGCATGTCAATCAATAATTCAGCGTGTATAGAGACAAAACTCGTGTCTATTGTAGTTGTAGGGATGAAGCAGCACTGAGCAATGGTTGGTCTGTTGTTGCATCCATTCAAGCCGTGTCAGAGAGGGCAACGTACTGGTGCTGCATTATTGCAGGGCCTCATGCTGGATGGTTATTTAAGAGAGTTGTGGATATGGTAAGGAGCAGTGGTACACTGCAGGGAAATATGTCTGACAAGGGAAGTAAAGCAATGGGAGACCACTATGGATTCACCTGTGACAGCACGACCTGGCTCATGTCAGAAGGAGGTGCTAACCCACGAACCTCACTATCGGCTACCTCCTAGTGCGTTGAAAAAGAATGATTTGACAAGGTGTGCTCTATTGTGACTGTGCTCATATCCTGTATCACTTTCTCTGCGTTGAGTCTACAGATAGTCCTTTTATTTCTATTCTTATTGAAGTATTGGGTTTGTCACTCTTGAATAACACTTACTATAAGGTTGTCCCGGAAACGAATTCAGCAAAATTAGTTGATCTCTGTCACAGCATTCAGAACTTGACCATGTTTTTTTTTCTAATCTATGGACTACCCTGCAGGGTGTGGGAGACTTCTGTAAAGATCCCAACAGTTTCGTCATCAACTTAGCCAACAACCCAGCAGAGAGAGGTAGGTTGAAACCAGTACAGTGTAGGGTGGGGACTCATGTTGAGATGGAATTTTTTCTGGATCATGCCAATGAAGAAAGAGGCAAAAGAATAGACAATCTTTGACATTATGTAATAACTGCTAATGAATGAGAAACATCTTACGATTGCAAGTGTCATGAAAGGAAGTCATAGTTGTTATTGTTATAGTTATAAACATATGTTCATATTTTGTGTGAATTACTAAGCTATATATGAATATTCTATAACCTGTGCCCTTGTTTTGCCTGTACCAACAGCCGTGTTGGAAGCGTATGTGGAGTGCAAGAACAACACGGAGCCGTACGGAGACGAGATCCAGACGGCCATCAAGTCCCTCAACCAGGCGCTGGGCGTGTTTGACAAGATTACCAACACCTTGAAGCCCTTCCACATCAAAGAGGTCAGTTGCTGCAACTGGTAGTGAGGGCAAGTTGAACACATAGAAGAGCATAGATGGTGACTTTCTGCCATCCCAATTCCCTTTCTTTCTATGTGTCACTGGTCACATCCCCATGTACTTCAAGATGGGGCCCCTGGATGCTGTGGGGGTTTAGTGTTAGGGCCAGGAGCTAGTGGTGTGTGTGTGTGTGTTTGTGTGTGTGTGTGTGTGTGTGTGTGTATGTGTGTGTGTGCTGTACCCAAGTCTATCTATTTTTATGATTTTGTAGTTTGTTGACCTCTGTCTGTGTATTGATGTTGAGGACTGTCCAAAGGCCGTCTTGTGTGACTGTAGCCTGTGACCTGACTCCGTGACTCTGTGACTCTGTGACTCTGTGACTCTGTGACTCTGTGGCTCTGTGGCTCTGTGTCTCTGTGGCTCTGTGGCTCTGTGTCTCTGTGGCTCTGTGGCTCTGTGACTCTGTGACTCTGTGACTCTGTGACTCTATGGCTCTGTGGCTCTGTGTCTCTGTGGCTCTGTGGCTCTGTGTCTCTGTGGCTCTGTGGCTCTGTGACTCTGTGGCTCTGTGGCTCTGTGGCTCTGTGTCTCTGTGGCTCTGTGGCTCTGTGACTCTGTGACTCTGTGACTCTGTGGCTCTGTGACTCTGTGTCTCTGTGGCTCTGTGACTCTGTGACCTGACTCTGTGTCTCTCTGGCTCTGTGGCTCTGTGACTCTGTGACTCTGTGACTCTGTGACCTGACTCTGTGACTCTGTGACTCTGTGACTCTATGACTCTGTGTCTCTGTGACTCTGTGACTCTGTGACTCTGTGACTCTGTGACTGTGACTCTGTGACTCTGTGACTCTGTGACTGTGACTCTGTGACTCTGTGGCTCTGTGACTCTGTGACTCTGTGACCTGACTCTGTGACTCTGTGACTGTGACTCTGTGACTCTGTGACTCTGTGACTCTGTGACTCTGTGACTCTGTGGCTCTGTGACCTGACTCAGTGACTCTGTGACCTGACTCTGTGACTCTGTGACCTGACTCTGTGACTCTGTGACTCTGTGACTCTGTGACTCTGTGACTCTGTGAC
>JAUEKY010041762.1:0-11381 GCA_031833965.1 Scyllaea pelagica
ATCAATTAAATATGAATTATGTAATCATTATACATTAATCGTCATTACATGAAGACCAATTAATTATGATTCCTTTAATCATTATACATTAATCGTCATCACAATCATGAATCATAGTCATTGTACAGTCAGTTAGATTTGGTCCCACCTGTAAATCAAATTCTATGTCCAGGTGAACCAAAAGCAATACATACCTTGAGTTAGCAAGCAACCATGGGATTGGTTGAACACAAGATCAAGATGGCATAGGGCCGTTTATTTGCACTGTGCAGTCAAGCCTAGAAAAATGGAGAACATTTATCTAGTAGTGCGACTTCAACTGAAAAACAAAACAAAACAAAAAAAAAACAAAACAACAAACAAACAAAAAACAAAAAACAAAACAAAACACGTAAGCTTTTATTCAGCGCAATATGCACTAAACCTGCTCAAAGCGCTTTAAAAGGGGTCCCAAGCCAACAGCAACAGGAAACATATCATAGGAAAAGACATGCTGCTTGCTAGGCGCTAGTACATTCTTTCGGACGGAGACAACGCTGTAAACAGCCAGGTACTCATCTACACCTGAGTCGAGTGAGGAAAATATGGGTGAAAAGCTTTTTTTTTTTAAGGGACTCACGCTTCCACTTTGCGTCTTTGCTAATGGGTATCGAACTAGCAACCTCAGTTTTACAAGCCCCAGAGTCCACCACTAGACCATAAAGCCGCAAATAGCAGTTGATCGTTAGTGATTATTATTATCAATTGCTTAATGCGAATGAATAATTGGATTTAGACGATGACGTATTACGATTAGGAGTAGGAACCTCAGTGGCTAGCGAGCAGCAGTACATTAGTGCATGTCTATAGCGGAACTCTTTGTTTCAGTAGAAAAAATAACAGCTGCAAGCATAAGCAAACTCCCAGAAAAAATCGAAAGGAAAGGGGAAGTCCATCCATCCATCCAATCCAATCCAATACTGTCGCAGCTTCACAACTGAAGGTAATCGCGACATATTGTAGCAGTAGGGGTGGTTTGGAATTTTGTGCTAAGTTCAAGATATCTGGGCCTAATAGGGGGAATTTTATAATTTTTACTTCTAAATGCCAGGAGGATGTCTGATTATTTTATGTCAATTGGTAAAGAGTTCCATGCTGTAATTGTGCTGGGGAAGTAAGAACTTTTGTGGGAGTTTATTCTTGAAAAGGAGACTGTGAAGCAGTGCTCCTTTCTTGTGCTTGGTCTGATGTTGTCCATAGGAATGGCGATTTCTTTCCTTTTAATGATCATAGAATATCTCAATTCAAACTCCTTTATGTACAATTTGTAATAAAAGAGAAGTCTGTGCAGTACTATTCATATTATATGTGTATTTGGAATGAAGTAAAAATGCAGCAACAGGGAATGGAGTATAGTTTACCTTGAATTGAAACAAGACAAAAAAAAGACATACTTCTCAACTGATCTGTGACCTCTTGGCACAAAAGCTTTATAATTCAAAATACTATTCCAGATAAAAAGCAAATGAGTTATATGTAAAGATGTCGGTATAAAAAATCTGTTAAGGTAATACACAAGTACCCTATATAACCTATAGAGCAGGAAGTTTCAAATGATACTAATGCTAGATATAACAAAATGAGTCTGCCCTAGAGTCAGTAGTAGGTCGTGTTTAATCCCCGACTGCGTCATTTCCAAGATATAAAAATCGGGTTTTAGCAGCAGTTGTCCCGTATGGCGTTCAGTATTATGGGAATCATGCTGCCACTGGTTGGCTCAGTGTCAGTGTAATGTGACTTGGTGAGTTATTAGAGATAATCCTCCCTTTATCTCTGTGCTGCAGCTCGTTCACTTGTCCAGAGCGCTCAGTATATTATGATCTCAACTACAGCGTGTATAAACAGAGTTAAACCCCAGCATTAAACCATTTTCTCCCTCAGAAACAAATCAATGTACTTTCGTCCCAGGACACCATAAATCAAATAGCGAAAGGACAATCACATTTCTCTCTCTATCTCTATCTCTCTCTCTCTCTCTCTCTCTCTCTCTCTCTCTCTCTCATCCACACACACACACACACACACACACACACACACACACATTACTAGTTCTTTCTATCACTCTTTTTCTTTTCCTGATTTACCTGGAATCTACTTTGAAGGGGGCTGAGAAAACATGTTTTTCTTGACATCCTTTCTTCTTTCCACTTTTTTAATTAAATATTTTTAGATGATTATATGAGTAGGAGAGTGCCTTTCAGCTCTTTTCACAGGATATCTATATCTGTTTTTGATGGTAATAAATAATGAAGCTCAGGGATGTGAAAGATTTCTTATATTCTTTCATTTTTGCCCACATCATATATCTTGAAATGGGCAAAACTCATATACTTACTTCCAATTTCAGATCCTCAAGGAAAGAATTTACTGAGAACACTGAAGTCAAGACTGAAAATGGAGTACTGATGTTCACTGGCTTGACAGCTGCCGAACAAGGCGAATACATTTGTACCGCCACCAATGAAGTGGGAACAATAACAGCCACAGCCAGCCTTAGAGTTGAAGGTATAGTTATCTATTGGTTACTGGTAAAACTGTTTCATGAGTTTGGAACAATCTCATGTTTGCCATTCTTTTAATCTTTCTTTTGATCAATGTCAACTGTGGCATTGTATTGAAACACTTACCTCAACTTGAATTGGTGAACAGTTCTATTTCTGGCCCAAAAAAAAGGCTTTTCATATTTTTATCAAAAGCCATGTGGGCAACAAGATCAAATATTCTATCTTTCAAAAACCATTCTAGTTTTCATGAGGCATCTAACTAGAATTTTTGTCTTATGTTCTGACCATTTTTACTAGATTGTCTTGTTTTCAATGCAGATGGAGTTGGTGGGTTGTTACTGCTGCTTGAGATCATCTGGTTGTCAAAAGACATTAAATTGCCAAGTGAATTGAATATTGGAAGATTATAACGTAAACAAATACCCTGATTTGTTACTGAGTCAAAGTGCAGAAAACCAGTAAACAAGTACCTTCTTTTCTCAACTAGAAGGGCATACATGATATAATGACCACAAATCTCTTTCCTTTCATTGCTAGGCCCCCCAGTAATTGAAATCACCCCAGACACAATCATCACCTCCATCGTTGGAGAACGGGTTGACGTGGAGTGTGTCGGTATTGGCGAACCAACACCAAATGTATTCTGGGACTCCAACAAGAGGAGACGATCTGATGTCTTGCCAGAATCATTGGCAGTAGTAAGTAGATTTATTATTGTGACAATTGGAAACAAATTTTTCTTCAGAGAATTTTGAGATTTTTTTATTTTTCATTTATTTATTAGATGATATAAATTTAAGGTGTGCAATTGAAAATTATTTTATACAATTATCATCCCAAAGGTATAATAAAGTAGTATAGTATATTTTAGGATCTAATTTGTATCCCAATTAGGTTTTTCATCCTAGAGTTTGATACAAATAAACTTATGTCTCTATGACTAAAAAAATCATGCTTTGTCTTACAATTTTCTTTGTACCAACTGGTTAGAGGGATAGAGCTTGTTATATAATCAAAAATAGTCATATTTTTCTGGCATAGACTTAAGCATAGAGAGCACAGAAAGTTTTACTAAAAATGATGTAGGATTCGTTCTTACTCATGTTTGATCCTTCAAGTCTTACTTCTTTGAGGTTTTCATTCAAATTTCTTTGCTTTACAGTCTCCTGGTGTAGCTCGCCTCTCATTCGAATCTATTTCCAAGAGTGATGCTGGTCGCTATGTTTGTATTGCTGCCAGTCAGAGAGGCAGAGCTGAACAAGCTATCGATATCATTGGTAAATTCAAATTCTAACTTGATAAATAAAATCGTTTTTAAAGTAGATATAAGGTTGTTAGTACAGATACTCAAGAAAATAGAAAAATGGTATTGTACCCCCAAGCAGCCAATCTGAACCAAAAAAGATGGTTCAACTAATATGCCCTTTTTTTAATTATCATCTATACAGTTTGATTGTAGTATTATGTTTTGTGTGATAACAAATGAGTTTTGAATCCTTTTACAAAGTGAAATATAAATTAGAAGAGTAATGATAGTAATAGTGATAAGAAAAATGATAATGATAATCATTATTCATTTTTCCTTCAATTATGATGAAAATCTATCATTGTTTTACATACAAATAAAGCTGTACCAAATAACCATATCTGTAGTAAATAAACATCCGCTAAGTTTGTTTTTTTTCCATTTTAATGGATATGAATAAATGAATATCCTTTGCTGAATATTGTTTTTCAACCTTTGTTCAAGTTTCATCTTTTGAATATTGTCCCTTTGTTTCCAGTGAATGAAAGAACTGGTCCAGTGGGCCCCAAGGTAGAAATTGAAGGTCCAGAACGTCTCAGCGTTGTGCTTGGCCAGTCTGTGACATTGAGATGCAGTGCTGACGGAGTTGAAAATCCTCGCATCAAGTGGCGCCGCCCTGGAAACCAACCTCTGCCACCAAACCACAGTGTCCGCAATGGAGTCTTGTTCATTCCAACCCTTGAAGAGGAATACACAGGAGAATATATTTGCACAGTATCCAGCGACGTTCTCCCTCAGGTCTTCACAGCCTCCATCTATATCATCGTTAAAGGTGAGGGTGAATGAAATTGAAATCCATTGCCTTTTGTTGTTGTGTTTTAAGTTTTCCAAAGTTAAGGGAGAATAAGAGAGAAACATTGTACTAGGTGGGAGAGAGAAAATCTGTACTGTGCAGGGCTCTCCTGTTTTCTCTTCTTTAAAAGAGCTTTATCTTTGTCACTATACCATTCAACTATTCTCTGAGTTTTTCTTCTATTCTAAGTGTCTGCTCCATTTCAAAACCAGGTAAACTGAGATACTGAGACTTGTGATGGTCATCTTGATTATGAGGAAAGCAATAACATTTAATATGATAATGTATGAATTGTTTAAAAGTGGTTAGAATGGGTCAAGTTGAAGCAGTGAAGGTTTCTTATTTAGTATTCTAATGGTAAACAATTATTTTGATATTGTAACAAATCAAGAAGGGACAAGTGGCAGCCTAAATCATTGCTTGATAAATGGACGGACAAAAACACCAGGAACCATTGGCCAGACACAGATATATTTTGTCGTGTAATTACAGGAAAACATTTGCCAGCACATATACGTCTTATCGCGTAAATGGATGAAAATCATTTTTCTTATCTTTCCTTTTTTGGTGTTTTGGTTATTTAATTTAATCACATTACTTTTGTTTCATGGGTTAATATTTTTTAGTTTTAATTTCTTTTGTGGTAATAAGAATTTAACTAGCTTTGTAGTTTCTCTCCTCTTTTTTCAGTTACTCCAAGAATAACCATCAGTCCAGAAAGGTTAGTTGTTCGTGCCAACCAGACAATTCTCTTGCGTTGCAACCCATCTGGCCAAGGTCCATTCAACATTGAATGGACACGTGTGGATGGAGCTCTTTCTCCTCGTGCCAGGGAGAGAGACGGTATCTTGGAAATCAGACAGGCAACAAGGGCAGACAGTGGCAGATACAAGTGTAATGTCAGAAGCAGTGTTGGAACATCAGAAGGCTATGCCGATGTCTCTGTTATTGGTAAATAAATCTCAAATTAATTTTGCATTTTGAAAAATAATTGAGCATTGCAGTAACATGTAGAGTTAAGATTTTTTTAACAAAATTATTAAATCTTCAGTTAATCTGATGCTATGTATTTTTTTTAATTCTAGAGATGCTTTATTGCTCACACTAAATGAGAAGGTTCTCATTTGAATGTCACATGAGATCTGTTTGTCTCTGAAGCTCGTTCAGAAATATATTGTGGGGGATGCATTACCGAATTAATTTCTGTTTTACATCAACTTTATACCACTGATTTGTTCTTAGTTGGCTTTGTAGTTCCTAAAATTTGAAATACAGTTTGTAAAAAATGAATCAAAGCTCAGTTCAGTTTAGTTTCTTGCCCCTTATTCATTACCCTGCCCTGAGGTCAGCTGCCAGTTTCACTGCAATGTTATTCATGTCGGGGGCTCTCTAATGCTGGACTTGCTTAAAATTCATACCCTGAGCTGGGAAATAATCTTGTGAGAAAGAAACCTTAATGTGGCAGCCTCACTGTTATTAAAGATAAAACAGAGAAACATCTTATTTGTCTAGAAACAATGATTTATAGTTTATAGACTCGGTTTGAATCTCTGCTATAATCTTCTATAAAATACATTAAGATAATGATTATTAGAGAAAGCAATCATGGTTTTATCTGTCCACTCAATTGATCTAACTGTTTACCTGGAAATACTTTTATCTCTCTCTCCAGCTCCTCCTGTGGTGAGCATTGTGTCCACAAAGAGCACCTTTGAGTACGGTACCACAGTCACCCTGGAGTGCCAGGTGCAGGGAGCAGACCTCCAGACGGTGGTCAGGTGGGAGAAGGTGGGCGAGGAGCTGCCCCTCCAGCACCAGATCAGGAACGGCATTCTCACGTAAGTTGACTTGCCGGGCTGGATATGTGCATTTTATTTTATAATTATTTGCCTGTAGGGGCTGAGCAGTGTATCTTTATAGATAAGGCTGCGTCTAATCTCAGGCTAAATCATAATTTTGTTTGACCTCCCTAGATGTACACCTCAATGTGTATTTTCTTTGAGTCATTCAAGAGTGGGCACAGCGGGCTAGCCACCTGCTTGTCTTAATCTCTTGGCTCCAGAGTTTTTCCTGGCTTTTGTTTGATATCACATTGTGCTTATACTTTTGACACATTCTGCTGTCAAACATGCCGGGTCCTTATACTGCTATTGAGCGGTACTAAACGTTTTAACGTTATGGTTTAACTAACGCCTGCTTTTACACAAGTCATGTCACATCGCCGGCGGAACACTCTGGGACATGTTAATGTGCTGCCACACAGAGACAAACGGAGTACTTACTCGAATATCTCAGACAGTCACATCATACTGACACCGGGCCAACCAGTCTAAAGCGGTACTAAGGAAATACTGAAAACAAAAAAAAAAACAAAACAAAACTGTACTGACCGGCTTCGTTGGCGCAAGTGGACGAGTGGCCGCCTTGTAACCGGTGGGTTGTGCGTTCGACCCCACGCCGCGACATGCCTAAGTCGTAAAAAAGTTTTTTTTAGCAGCTCCCCGCATGGCTTTCGGTATTGTGAGAACAGTGCTAAGGCTGGTGAGCCTGGTGTCAGTGTGACATAACTGAGTGAGATATTCGCGTGAGTTTTCCGTGGTATGACTCAGGGTGAGATATTTGCCAAGGGTTTTCCGTTACCATCTCCAGAGCGCTCCGCCAGTGATATGCCATAGACAATACAGGGCTGAAACAGGCGCTACGCCATGACGCTAAACGTTGATTAGTGCATATAGTATTGGCATTGTAGTTGCTGTTGCCACCGCTGCTAATGATGATGATGGTGGTGGTGGTGGTGGTGGTAGTGGTGGTGGTGGTGGCAACGATGAAGATGATGATCCACTGTACTGTAAAACAAAATCAGCAACAATCAATACCTGGCTAAAAAAGGACGACAACGCGCGAGCGCGCGTGTGTATGTATGTGCGTGTATGTATGTGTGCGCGTGCATGTGTGTGTGCGTGTGTGTGTGTGTGTGTGTGTTACCAATCTGCCTGCCTCTGTTGCTGTTGTTGTTACGCCCAGTCAGTCCTCTACATCATCTTTATGTTGTTCTCGTCTTCTTGTTGGTCTCCTTCTACTGATTTTCATTCTTTTTTGCGTCAAGAATGTGGTTTACATATTTTCATGCTGTTTTGTTTTTGTTTTGTTATCAGGTTCCCTTTGGTACCGCCCAATGGGCAGTGTAGGGACCTGACATAATGTTTGACACCAGGATGGGTCAAAAAGTACATACAAACCCAATCTGATATCAAACAAAAGTCAGGAAAACTCTGAGCCAATAGATTAAGATAAGTAGGTGGCTAGCCCACTGTGCCCACTGTTGAATGACTCTATGAAAATACCCATCGCGGTGTACATCTAGGGAGGTCAAACAAATTTTAATGTAGCCTGGGATTGGACTTGCAACCTCATCTACAAAGATACGCTGCTTAGCCACTGCAGGCAAATGTTGTTGTGTGGGCCCAAAGTATTTATGCTTTAGCTTAGTTTATTCGTCTCGGGTCATGTTGTAGAAACATTGTTGTAGTTCCCAAACCGCCTTCCCAGTCCAAGTTCAGCCAATGGATGACCTGCGGATTCCTGGTGGTATTACGGTCAGACTCCGTCCCCTCCCCGGGCTGCCGTCCCAACAGATTGCAGGGCACTCGGCAGTTCTGGCCAGGGGGAAACCACCAACCGAAAGCTGCATGTGAGGCGCACCAATCAGTCCCATTTCCGGTGTTATCTAAGTCCCACGTTGAAAACGGCACACGTTGGAGATGTTTGAGGCAGTGGCGGTAGGGCTCCTCCGAACGATCATTCGGGATGCCCGTATGCCAGAAGGCTGATATGGAAAATGACTTCTGTTCGCCCTCCACTAAACAGTCGAAGAAATCATCATAATAAACTATATCATTAGTCCCAAATTTGTCTTCGCTCAGAGCAATTACCAGACGTGTGAATGAGCCTTGGTAACTAAGATAATGCCAGTTTCTTAAGCCGCTCCAGAAGTTTTCACTGTCCATATAGAAACCGTTTACATATTCACTCCAAGTTTTGTTGAAGTTGAACTGACCGTTATTCCGAGCAATTAGAACGGCCGCGCTGTACGTTTTGGTTATACGGCACACTACTTTTAATGGCGTGCCACCACTTGCAGCAAGATCCAGTATGACATTGAATTGGCCAGGTCCAAAGTCCGCCTGGACCAGTCCATAGCAAGACTGGGGGTATCTATCGCACCTCTTTCCCCAGGCGCCGTTGAGACAAGAGCACGCCCGTGCGGAGCTGTTCCAATGTCCGTGCACACAGAACCGTTCCCAGAAGACGTGGGTGGGTTCCCCATCGCGGCACGGGTCGGTGGCCGTGAGGCAAACTTCGTGGTGGTAGCACCGGCCTTCCGGATCGACGCTGGCGCCCATGCAAAACTCCTGTGGTTGACACCGGGACAGACACGCCAGCACACTCGTAGCGCTGGCCACCTCCCTGGAACAGCCGTCCTTGACCCTGGTGTCCACATGGCAAATCGTCTTTTTGTCGATGAAATAGTCTCCGTTTGTGGAGAATCCACGCACTGTTGAAAGTGACACTGACACTGATATCACAACGAGAACTACTGCACTCACTAGTACTTGTACCACACGGGAACTCATTTTAGATTTAACACAAGTACCAACTCACGATGTGTGGAAACAAATGACGCAACTCTGTAAATATGGCGTCGACACTAGATGATTTGATTGCAATATATAAATCATAAATGGTGTTAGTGTTAGGTTTTTTTAGAGGCAGGTACACCTGTACTTTCTTTTAAGAAATTATTTTGAAATCACCTGATCACAAAACGTTTTATTCTAAAAGGGGACCAAAGGATAATGATATTATTATCCTGAATAAATATCTAGATTGATGAAAATGAAGATTCTTTGAAAATATCAGAGTCACAGAACTTATGATTTAGAGGAGCTGAAGCATTTGTATTTGGGAAACGACTCTATTCCATCTGAATTTATTTTAATAGATTGACAAACTCTAGGCAGCCACACACCAAGTTTGCCTGAACCTCGACAAAGGAACCACCAGGAGCCCACATGAGAAATTGGCCAAGGCAAGTGGCGTGCGCATCTTATAAATCAAGTTAAACTCTTTGTTCTTGAACCAAAGACTTGAACTTCAACGGTGAAAGAGCTGATGCAACTCTCCCACTCCTAGATTTTGCTTGATCTCAACTCGCCAGCGTCAGTGAGAATCATTGGCCATGAGCAAGAACTTCTATTTCTATATTTAGAAATACACACAACATCAAAACATAAAGGAAACAAACCAATCCACTAGTTGTCTTTATTAGAACACGAATCCCAAGGATCAAATTCGTCAAGAAACAGACATTAAATGAAGCTTGAGTAAGGCGAGAAATTAACGTTATAAGTTATAGTACTGTATCTCATTAACGAAAAGATCTTTGGTGTGGGTTTGACGTAGTTGTCAGGAGAACACAGTAGGCCTACCTTCCAGAAAGAGAATTCCTAATCGGTTGTTTAGTTTTATTTCATGACTGTTTCAATGGGGATGGCATGGAAATCTTCCTCCCAAAAAACATTCACCCAACCCAGCAACACGAAAATAAAACAGCTTTAATTCTTATTCTGAGTGCCCCGACAGGGCACAAACAGCATGAAGGTGTGATGTGACATACACCACACTATACAGCTAGTCAATGTCCTGACTATTTCTAAGACAGTTTTCAATACTGCTGAATAAATCGGCATTTAAAACACAGATTTATTTGACAAAGTAAGTACCGTCGTAGTATTTAGCAGTAATAAAAAACAATCAAAGCCTTCTATGTACTGATAACAATAACAAAATCCTGCATGATAAACAGGTCTTTGTTCGGAGTCAGACGCAGAAAACAAAAAGCGGGAAACTGTACATATTGGTCCATGCCCGATCTTTGCCCAACTCCAAAGTGATACTGATACCCATCAATGATTCGTAGATGTAGTAGAAAACAAAAGGTGGGAAACTGTACATATTGGTCCATGCTTGGAGGAACAATACAATTATTCTTCCAAGGGTCCATGCCCGATCCCTGCCCAACTTCAAAGTGATGATGCCCATCAATGATTCATAGATGTGGTAGAAAACAAAGGACGTCCCCCGTGGTACCAATGGGCGAGAGGGTGTCTTTGACAGAATGGATCCGTGGGAAGACGAGAGATACGATACATAACAACTCTACTGTTGTTTGAGGCAGCAAGTGTCTCTCTGAAAAACAACAAATTTTTAACGTTAAGTGTTAAGGTTGGACGACCTGTTTTAACTCTTAATGATAGGTCATATCACCGGCGGAGCGCTCTGGGTATGTTAAGGAGCTGCCACACAGACAGAGATAAAAGGAGGATTCAACACGAATATCTTAATCTTACCCAGTCACATTAAAAATTACATATCATACAGACACCGGGCCAACCAGTCTCAGCACTGTTCCCATAATACTTTACTGAACGCGGTGTCAATCAGTCTCAGCACTGTTCCCATAATACTTTACTGAACGCCAGGCGAGCAGCTGTTAAAAATGATGTTTATGACTTGGGTATGTCACAGACTGGGATCAAACCCGCGACCTACGTACCGGTATGACGCGGACACTCTCCCACTTGCGCCAACAAAATGGAGAACATTTATATAGCGCAATATCCACTAAACGTGCTCAAAGCACTTTACAAGGGGTCCCCAACCAATAGCAACATGAAAC
>JAUEKY010042095.1:0-11373 GCA_031833965.1 Scyllaea pelagica
AGAGAGAAGGGGGGGGGGGGGGATTTTGGAGAAAGAGAGGGATCGAAGAGAGAGAGAGAGAGAGAGAGAGAGAGAGTCCTGTACTGCACACTTTCGTGTAATGTATCGTATGCTTGAACTTTTGACTTGGAAATGTGTCATCAGTGTTCTGTTGGTCGTCTTATAAAAACTAAACAAGGTGATCTCAGTTTATCAGAACTGGAGGAAGCGGCTGGGGTTGACACCTCACAACGTCACCACAAGTTGGTGCGTTTAATAGTGTTAACGATTGTGTGTTCATCAATTCGTGAGTGTTTGCTCTGTGTGTGTGTGTGTGTGTGAGATAGAGAGAGAGAGAGAGTGTGTGTGTGTGTGAGAGAGGGAGGAGGGAGAGAGAGGGAGGAGGGAGAGAGAATAGTAACACTGTGGTATGTTTAATTAAAAATTAAACTTTGAGTGGCCTTGAGTCTTGGGAGAGATTGCTGCAATAAAAACAATAGTTTTTTTTTTCTTGTGGTTGAACTTTGGTTGACCTCAAATCGTGCTACAGTGTATTGTAATTGTTGTTACCGGTGTAATGTGTAGTCTGTTTGTCACCTGTGTCACTTGGTGTTTTTGATTCGAGGAGAGAAACAGACACACATGCTCGAGGAGTATGTATGTGTGTGTGCGTGCGCGCACGCGCGCCATTGAATGAGTGTGTGTTTGTGTGTGTGTGTGTGTGTGTGAGAGAGAGAGAGAGAGAGAGAGACAGAGAGAAGGGGGTGGAGGGGGGGGGGGAACTACCTCTGTGGGGATAAAGGGGGTAATATTGTATCTCTAATTTAAAGCAGGGTCCAAAAAAAAATTCATAGTTTATGCATCAGCTTCTACACGGGACTTTCTGCAGGATCTAGGTTTTGGTCATATTGTTGAATGTTTCTGGTTTAGGCTGTAGTATTGTCTGCAGGTTTGTAAGCCATGGGGTACTCCTCTTGCTCCTCCTACCACTACTCACACTTAACTAATACCTCTTCCACAGCCACCTCCACACTTCTACGACCACCACTACCACTACTACTGTTACTGCGGCTGCTGCTACTGCCACCACTGTTTGAGTGCCCCCCCCCCCCCTAAAGAAAAAAAGAAGCAACAAACACTCCCTTATTGTTCGTTTTTCAATTACAGTTCTTAATGATTTTCCCCCAGGGGAAGTTTCTTGATGAAGGACCAAAAAGTCTTTTATATGATATCAGTGTTTTCTGGTGCAGCTGTATACCTTGTAAATGGGTCGTCAAGCAATTAATCCAAACTTTTCTGATTTTGAAAGAAGTTTCTAGATATGCATGCTTGGACAAAAGAGGTATTGGAGAAAATATGAAAGAAAAGAGCCATTGGTGATGGACTGATGGAGATGTTTCATTTTTTTCAGTTTCAGGGTTGACAAAATATTGAATCTTGAGTTTCAGGGTTATGAAAAATTTTCACTAGCACCCATGGTCATATCCAAGATGCGAAAATCAGTAAGTTGGTCACTGTCTGGCCTGGTGTTGATGGAAAACAGTACTAAGGTGTCAGTTAAGTGTAATCTGGCTGGTCGGGTGTCAGTTTAGTTTAAACTGGCTGGTCGGGTGTCAGTTTAGTGTAAACTGGCTGGCCGGGTGTCAGTTTAGTGTAAACTGGCTGGCCGGGTGTTAGTTTAGTGTAAACTGGGTGGTCGGGTGTCAGTTTAGTGTAAGCTGGCTGGCCGGGTGTCAGTTTAGTGTAAAGTGGCTGGCCAGGTGTCAGTTTAGTGTAAACTGGCTGGCCAGGTGTCAGTTAAGTGAAAACTGGCTGGCCGGGTGTCTGTTTAGTGTAAACTGGCTGGCCGGGTGTCAGTTTAGTGTAAACTGGCTGGCCGGGTGTCAGTTTAGTGTAAACTGGCTGGCCGGGTGTCTGTTTAGTGTAAACTGGCTGGCCGGGTGTCAGTTTAGTGTAAGCTGGCTGGCCGGGTGTCATTTTAGTGTAAACTGGCTGGCCGGGTGTCATTTGAGTGGAAAGTGGCTGGCCGGGTGTCATTTTAGTGGAAAGTGGCTGGCCAGGTGTCAGTTTAGTGTAAACTGGCTGGCCAGGTGTCAGTTTAGTGAAAACTGGCTGGCCGGGTGTCTGTTTAGTGTAAGCTGGCTGGCCGGGTGTCAGTTTAGTGTAAACTGGCTGGCCGGGTGTCTGTTTAGTGTAAGCTGGCTGGCCGGGTGTCAGTTTAGTGTAAACTGGCTGGTCAGGTGTCAGTTTAGTGGAAAATGGCTGGCCAGGTGCCAGTTGAGTGTAAACTGGCGGACCGGGTTTCAGTTTAGTTTGACTGGGTAAAATATTGAAATGAGTTTATCTCTTTGCGGCAGCACATTAACTTGTCCAGAGTATTCCATCCATGGTAAGACCTATAAAGTGGTGTTAAGCCTTAATAGTGAAATATCCTATGATTGTTTCATTTTGTGTTAGGTAGTCCCTTGTATGGGGTCTCCATTAACTCCTTACATGCCTCCTATATAGATTTTTTGTATTTTATCAATTCTATTTCTTTATTTTTTAATGTCATTCCTTTTTTACATATCCTTATTTCTCGTATCTCATTGTATAGGCATTTCTCAAGGAAACGGCTCATTTTCCTGCAGTATTTGCCAGAGATGCTTTTCTTGGGTTGCTTGTTTGGATATCTGGTGGCACTGGTATTTTACAAGTGGCTCATGTTTGATGGTGCAACTTCCAAGTGTGCTCCTCCTCTGCTTATACGTAAGTACTTAGGTGTTTGAAATTGTTTCATCCTAGAATTTGTAGGTTTAAACATTTTTTTCTTTCTCTTTTTTTTTGGGTTGGGAAAATAAGCCCATTTTGAATTAGTAGAGAATACATTCCTTATGAAAGTAATTTTGATCAAATATTCTTGATTTTATTTTATTTGTCTTTCATGCAGATTACATCAACATGTTCATGTTCAAGTATATCTCCGATGATGTTGATTGCCTTGACAAAGACCCTCAGTCAACATTTTATGATGGCCAGGTACATGAATTTATTGCAATTCAGGGATTTTTTACAAAGGATATTGTAATGTCTGATCAGCTCTCCCCAAAAATTATTTTATTACAAATTATTGAGTTTGACACACACCAACTGAAAGCTTACTAAATAAGTTGCTGTCTAAAGAAATCAAAAGAGCGTGTTATATGTGGACAGATGCTGATGAGAGTTATGACATTTGGTGTATCATTTTTTCCGTAATATTTTATCTCTCTTGCAATCATGGGTTATATTGGCGATCTTTAAAAATTATTGGCAAAATTACTAAATATTTGCTGGCTGTTTTGCTCTAGATTATTTGGACTCTGGTTGAAACAAACCTTTTATCCATCAATGGGCAAAATGAATTAGATTATTTATTCATTTTATTTAACATGTTGATAACAAACACTGATTTTTTTTCTTTCACAGCAAATAGTGCAAACAGTCATGTTTTTGTTGGCTATACTATCAGTCCCAGTCCTGTTGATTGCGAAGCCTGCTGTTCAAATCATTTTGCAGAAAAGAGCTCACAGACAAGTAAGTTTTTTGGGTTTTTTTTCACAGATTAGTGACCCCATAAGATCATAAATGAATTTCTGGAGGTAGACTCCTGGGTTTGTGATCGCGAGGGGGCATGTTCATCACCCGAAGAAGTCAGCACAAAGTTGAGTCCTTAGAAAAGACTCTTTTCTCACATTTTCCCACTTCATTCCAGTATAGATAAGAACATGGCTGTTGATCGCATTATCTCTGTTGGGATAAAAAAAAATTATCTAGAGCCTACCATGCTCCATGACTCGTCCTGTTTGTTTCTTGTCGCTGTTGGCTTGGGCCCCCATGTAAAGCTCTTGGAGTATGTTCAGGGGATATTGCGCTACAAAAATGCTCCCCATTTTTTTTATCTTATCTTTATTCTCTGTTTTTACTCTTGTCTTGAAAACATGCCTGAGACAGTATTGCCGACGGCCCTTGTTGTAGCCTCAATTTTTGTGTGTGAGTTGCGATGAATGGATGTTTTTTTAGTAATGGGATTTGACTGGTTTTTGTTTCATATCTTATATCTCAACCTCCTCAGCGATATGACTATTACCTACCAGAGGATGGCTTGATTGCTAATGAAGAACCCCCTGCCCAGGTAAGATTAAGCTTTATTCTATATTGAAATCAATTTTTCAGCTTTTGGACTTTTTACAAAATACTTATTTGCGGACTTTTTTGGAGGCGTCTTTTATTTTCTTTTTGGCCTGCTTTGTCTTTTTGTGAATTTTTGGCGCGTAGAATGCTTGAAAACCTTTTTTTTTGTTCATTTTATCAATTGTTGAATTGGGTCCTTAAAATAAGGTATTTGAAAGATTTATTTTGATTCTTCTCAAATGCTTTAGCCTTTGATTTGCTTGGTTTTTCGTCTTCTACATTTCTCTGTAAAATGCATGGATTTGAATCTTGTGTATTGATTTTCATTGTTTTATTTTTAAGAACTTATATTATTCTTGAGCTAATTTTTCCTGAAAAATAGTATGAGATTTGATTTTCTGCTACATTTTTTCTGGACTGTGGTGATAGAGTATTTTTACTCACATTATTTTCATTCCAACTCTCGAAATATGTGTTTTAAAGAAGGATGGTTTTTCATTTTGGGATTTTCATAATCTCTACCCAGTGCATTTAAGAAATGAAGGGGCATTGGGCACATAGTCACATAGTCTTAGGGTCTATGTACACAGTAACTGGAAGGGCCCCCCTTGCACTAGCTCTACAAAGAAACAGAATGTTGTGCATGCACCACTTCTGACCTGCTCTTGCAAACTCAGGCATTGTTTTCCATTAATTGTGGTTTTCTCCTTACTGTAATTCTTTCTAAGTTTTAGCTCAAGTAAGAAAATATGATGATTGAACTAGGTCGTTGTTCTCGTTATTTTTCATTGAACCCAAATAATGCACCACACCCCTCTTTTTTGCTCCCTTCCCAGTTCATAGTAATTGACATTTGTGAACCGAAACAGTGCATTGGGTCCATATTGTTTTCTTCATAGACAATATTGAACCCCACATGTTACACACTTGTCTTATTTCCCCCAGGTCCGTAGAAATGTCACGGTGAGTGGTGAACACGTTTTGTAATGTGTCACACACCTTTTTACCAGGAGTGTATCCCAGCCCCCTCTTCCTCACCTCCCTTGTTTTTCACTTGCACATTCCAATGCTCCAGACAGCACATTTTCAATCGTTTGATCCAGACCAAAAATACTGGGAAACAGTGAAAGATGCCATAGAAGGGTCTCAGTGTTCTTACTACCTTATATTTTATTTATAACTGACAAAAAGAGAGTGAACATTAGAGATCTCAAGGTCATGATGGGAGTGAAGATGCAGTTACCATTTTCATTCACCTTAGCTCAAGGCCGCTGTGAAACTAAGTACTTATTTACAGGGTACATTGATGCTGAGAGTGTAAGCCCTGTTACTGTGTACGTAGCCAATTTATGAAGACAAAGCCCATGTAACAGCCTGATCAGAATGCAATGACAGCCAAAGTATTTGTGACCGCAGCATTGACAGTCTCAATTTAGAATAATGGTGGTCTGAGAGGTCATTGCAGGTGAAAGGGTGTGTTCTAAGCAGGGGGAGTATACTCTTATAAATAGAAATTTTTAGAGCAAATGATTTTCCTTTCCAAGGCATATACAGTAGTACTCAAATATAGCAGCACTCGCTGCAGCGGGACCGCATCCAAGTCCTCTTGTTGTTTGCATTTTTTCTGTAATTCCCCTTTGGATTCTCATCACACAGCGGGAGCTTGCTTACAGCTGGATTTTTCCTTAGGAACAAAAAGTCCCGCTGTAGACATGTACTAGTGTACTGTGTTCTTAGACAGTGTGTTCCTACGCAGCTATTAATGAATTGATCATGACATTGATTATTTTGATATTTCTGCCAACTACCTTTGACTGTCGGGCTGAATTCTGAATTCTGTTTGATCTCTTTGCTCTGTAGTGAAACAATGCATCCATGTTTTCCATGTCAATCATTGCCTTTTAAAAATTGATTTAAGCTGCGCTGGTTCTGGTTTTTGTACAGATTTGCTTCTTTTAACTTTTTGATTTCACCATCAAATTATGGGAGAGGATCTTGATATTACATAGATGTCACTAAAGAATCATAGCTTCTAAACTGCTTACAAAATCAGTTTAAAAAATCATAAAATTTTGACAAATCTGGGTCTTTCAACCAAGTAGCAGTCAGTATGATTCAATATGAGTAATGACGGATCTTGGGTAAACTTATTTGTCTGTTTTTAAGATGCTGTGATTTTATATTCTCACAAATCAGTCAAGTTAATCGGCCAGTTGAGCAACACAACTGATGATCAAAGGGAATTTTGGTTCTTGTGGTACATTGATCAGTTTGCTCTATTTTATGGTGCAAAGAGAAAAATTTCCATGAAGGTTCAAATTAGGTTCAAAAGACTGTATTCTTTTGATTTCTGAAAAAAAAGATATAGTCTTTAGAAATCTTGTCTATTTTTTCTATCAAACCAACCATGCCCCCTATGCTGTCACTTGATCTCGAACTTGAAGTAACATTGAATTCAACTACCAATCTCGAGTACAATAATTGATTGGGCAGTTCTGATTCTGATCGCTTTCTTTATCTTGTGATACAAATTTCACATTGTTACAATCAGATAACTTGTCTTTGCTATTAGCTTTAGCTTTTTGTTTAACCAGTGCCTGCGCTGCATCTACTGTATCTTGCCTCCTGTTTCTCAACAGGTTGCAGGATTGGTTGGAGAATTGGTGCATTTTTTGTTGTCCGCTAGCTATAAACAGGAAAGCAATCTACACTATGGAAGCATAATTGCTCTTGAAATAGCCACAGCATAAAGAGGATGGAGATGATTGCTTGAAATGTGGTTATGTCCTCAAAGTTTTTTTTCCAAACAATCCAGAGTCCTTTCTCATCATCATCTGTTTTGTTATGGATGTCCCTTTTTATCCTCAGATATTATATTTATTTCTTATGTCTAATGCTTCAGGGGCCCTTCTTATTATACTCTTATGAGTTATCGTTGTCCCATCTGTTTGAAAAGCTTACCCAGCTTACCCACAAGGTCAGACAATATGTCAGGGTTGGTTAATGCTGGCTAAATGACAGTGTGCTGGTTTAATAACTCTACTAATGTCATGAGTCATGGCTGAACTAGAGGATGTCTGGACTACGTTTTAAAAGAAACATTCTTACTGCAAGCTAATCCCATTCATCATATGTTTTACATAGCCAATTCCATCTGACAAAACTGTAGACGTCCCTGCTTCTGCTGGGGCAGGCCTAGAGTCAGGGGTAAGTCCCTATAGAATTTTGAACAAGTTTTAAAAACATACTTAAAAAGAAAAGCCGCCAAAGCCTCTATCCCCATATCATACTGAAAATCATATTCCCCACTGGTCCCAAAAATATCATTGCTTCCTTTTGCACCATCATAAACTCGCTCTCTTTCTCAGATAATTCAAGCAATATTTGATAGGGACAGTTTTAGATTGTTCCGCTCTGCATGATAGCTGGATCGCATTGCTGTGCTTACTTAAGCATTTGAAATCACTAATAAGGCACATTATGTGCTCTGCTTGTTATGAACATTCATCAAGAATAAGATACATGCATTCGAAATAGAGTCCCTTTATATTTTGGTAGCCAGGGTGGATAAGTCAGATACAGATTGTGAAAACTGTAAGGATGAATAAAACTGCCAAATGGCTTTTTTTTTTTTTTCAATCATTATGCTTTTCCCCCTGTGCAACATTGTGCTTTGTCTCACCCAACTATCTTATCTTTATAGATTAGAATGTAGATTGCTTCCTACATTGTTTATTGCTAGTTGCATTATGATGTGCAATTTTCCATGAATATGTTTCGACTTTCTATTTCATTATTATTAGAAAACTTTCAATGTGCCTTATCAAATCAAAATATGAGCGGAGTTTGCTGTAGATTGATTTTGCATCAAGATTATGAATAAGTCTCTGCATCTCAACCTCCTCAGCGAAATGACAATTACTTACCAGAGGCTGGGTTGCTTGCTAATGAAGAACCCCTTGCTCAGGTAAAATCATACTTTAATCAATGCAGGGATATTTCAGCAGTTGGTCTTTTTACATAACATTATATCAGATCATTCATTATTAATTGTTTGTTTTTTTTTTTGAGGTGTCCTTTTTTTTGCCCCTAGGCCTTCATTGAATTTTTGCGACTTAATGGCAGTTAAAATGTCTGAACATTTTAAAGAATTTATGAATTACATAGGAAAGTCCTTTAAATGATGTATTTGGAATATTGATTGTAATTCCTCATAAATGTCTTTGCATTTTGTATTTGTTTTTCTTCTTCGTTATTTCTCTGTTCAAGCGTGGGCCCAAATCTTGCATAATATATTATTAGAATATTTACTATTCCAAACCATATGTTGTCCTTTAGAAATATCGACCCTTTTATCCTCATAAATACATTCCTACTGTTCTCGAGTCCTTTGTCTTCATCCTCTGTTTTATTATCATGTCCTTTTTATCTTAAGAAATTAATTCCTAACGTCTAACACTCTTGTGGCCCTTGTTATCATTCTCCCTCGTGTTGTAATTACCTCGTCTGTTTGAATAGCTTATCCGGCATACTCACAAGGTCCAGCGTGGTCAGGATTGACTGACGCTGGGCACCTAACATTGGGGTGTTGATTTTATCACTAATACCATGACTGAACCATAGGGTGTCTGGACTGAATTTTAAAAGAAATATTATTACTGTAAGCTAATCTCGTTTATCATATGTTTTACATAGCCAATTCCATCTGACAAAACTGTAGACATCCCTGCTTCTGCTGGGGCAGGCCTAGAGTCGGGGGTAAGTCCCTACAGAATTTTGAACAAGTTTTTAAAGATATTAAAATGAAAAAAAAAAAAGAAACAGCAGCCAAAATCTCTCTCCCCTTATCATCCTGAAAATCTTATTTCCCATTGGTCCCAGAAATATCACGACTTCCTATCGCACCAATATAAACCTCCTCTCTTTCTCTAAAGTTGTAAAAGCTAGGTCTAATAATTTGTGCACCATTTATTTGGTAGTGACAGTTTTAAATTTTAGATTGTTTTGCTCTGCGTGATAGCTGATTAGTTGGAACTCATTAGTGGGCTTATTCAAGCATTTGAAACCACCAATCAGGCACATTGTGTTACTTGTGTACATCAAGAATAAGATACACTTGCATTTGAAATGGGTTCCGGTTCCTTTTTTTTTTTTAAGCCAAGGTGGGTAAGGCAGATACAGAAACAGTTTCTGTTGTGAGAACGGCAAGATTGAATAAACCGCCAAACTGTATTTTTCAATTGTTTTGCTTTTCCTCCATGCAATACCCACATAGACTTAGTGCTATGTTTCACCCATGTATTCTCATTCTCTCATCATAGATTGGACAGTAGATTGCTTCCTATATTCTTTGCCGCTAGTTGTATTCTTATGTTCAATTTGTTATGAATATGAATTGTTAGAATATTATGACTATTTTATTATTCTTATAAATGTTCAATGTGCCTTATTCATGATGGGGAGGAAAAGACATGTCTCTACTTCTAAGACGTTGGAGATTCTCAATATTTGTAGACGTCTGCTTGCCTGTGAATCATGTAGTATTTGCAGGACTTTCTAAGAACCATAAATGGAAGAAGAAGGAGATAGATATAGATTTTAAACTGCAATCAAACTGTGTTTTAATTGTATCTTTTTTCCTCATGGGGTCATGATAAGCTTTTTTTTTTATCTTGAAATATTTTTTATCATGAAAGCTGATGAGAATTACAATCAAACTGCATATGGGATGTATGGATAACATATATCCTGTGGATGCCTTTTATGTCTATTTCACTTCTATGGTTCCAGTTTTATCTACAAAGCATAAAATATTTCATATTTGCATGATAACCCACAAATTTTCAGGAAAAAACCGGTCTCTTCTGAGTTATCAGGTGCCCCTAACAGTCTCCCCTCCTTCCTCACAAATAAAAGATCCAAATCACTATTACAATGTTTCCAGTATCTTCGTTCAAACCTTTTGATGTTATATTCAATTAAGAGTGAAAATTCCTGACTTTTCTTGCCGTGGTAAAATTTTTTGAATTGAAAATTGTCAAAGATAATTCAGACTAATGTTTGAAACTGGTAGTTGTCAAAGACAGAAAGAAATCTAAAGCTGAGTTGTCAAGTGCATGAATAAGAATGAAATTTTTGCGTCTTTTTGTTATTCATAAAATGAAGGAAACTATTTTTTTTATATGATATGTCTTTTCATCATTTGCAACAATCCCTTGTAAAGCATGCAACAGGAAATATTTTATTGGTGGATTAACAAGGATTTACTGCCAAAATTGAAGTAATTCTTATTCACTAACACATTTTGTTTGTAGCGATTAACTACCATACTCTATCCACTCTTAATTTAAGGGCTGCTAGATTGGTGTATTTTCAAGATCCAATAAGTGAATTGATAACTCTTAACACAGAAAATGAATCCGGTTGTTTTAGTGGTATTCAGAAAATAGATAGATAAAAAGTGTACAGTACAGAAATAGAACTCAAAAAGCTTTTTAGGGTAGAAAAATTACTAGGCAGATCCCCTTAATCAGACACTGCCAGTCTCTCCAAGTTCCTCTCCTTGTTCACCCTCCTCCCATATTTCCCCTTTTCCAGACTTTTTTAATTTTCTTTTCTCTTTCCCATTGTTGACTACATTTATTCCAAATAATGTATGATTTCACGAACAGTGCCAAGGTTTTGTAATATTTCCAGGGTTTGTCTTGTTGATATCACCACTAATTTGACAGCTTGGCACATTCATCAGACTTGAAAAGGAAAAGATGTTTTTGAAAAGTAGATTAACTCAGCATTGGCTGTTGAGGCTATCCCGCCTGGCTTTCAGCATGATCAGAAACCATACTTAAGACTAGTTGGACAAGATTTTGTATAATGAGACGACGGTGATATATTTTAATAAGCCCTTTTTTATTTCTCTTAACCATCAAGTTAAGTTGTCCCCATGGTGTGGACTTTAAGGCTTCAAACTACACTAATTCACTGAAAGTATTTTTCCTTCAGCAAGAACATTAACCTCCATTGCTTACTTTGCGGTGCTGCACTGTATCTGACCATGGGAAAATCCAGGCTTTCTTTGGATTTGACCCAAAAGGAAAATTCCCCTTTAGGGATCAGTAAAGGAAATTTATTTTTATTTCTATTTTGCGGGCGGTTGGCGGGAGCCCTGGTGTGGTCCTACTTCTGTTAAGTGTGCTTTACTGTCATCCTCATCGATCTTTCCATCCTCCTCCATCCTTCTAC
>JAUEKY010042206.1:0-17810 GCA_031833965.1 Scyllaea pelagica
GACCTCCGAGTTTATCGTCCGTCTCCGATAGGACTAGGCTCTAGATCCCACCTACCGATGTTGTAGGGATCAGGGGAATGGCATACAGGGTTTTTCTTGGGGTTTTAGTGATAAAAATCACTCCCAAGTCGAACTCGAAACCGCGTATCTTCGTTTCAGTGCCCAGAGCCATGACCACTGAGCCACCGTGGCCCCCTGGTTTTAATTCTATGATGTAAAAAGCGTGCTTGTTGCTCTGCTAGTAGCTAGGCGTCCATGTCATGTAAACACAAAAGCCAATTGTTTTTCTGTCTTCCAATTCCTACCTTTCTCTGGCTCTACGGAACTGAATAACATTTTCACTCTGGTGAATTGCATACATTTCTTAATTTTATCTCTATTTTTTTGTCTTAATTTTCAGCATATGCAAGAGCTCTTCAGTCCCTTCTAGCGTCTACGGAGGTCATGTGACTGACAAACAAGATGGACCAGACGGGCACTGGTGTCGTCATGCCGTTCCACTAGATCTGCTGCATTTTTTATGATCATTGTTATTGTCTTTGTGATTTGTGATAGGTAGTGATAGTGATATTGTCGGCTGGCAGTTTGCTGGTGGTCATGATCATTATTGTTGTTAATTATCATCACCATCATCCCCTGTACCAAACTGACTGGTATTTTGTGCAAGGAACCTTTGACAGACTTGCCAACTTTTGACCAAACCCCGTAGCGACACTTTTATGCGAGGAAGCGTTGCATCATTGACATAATTTTAAACGGCTAAGCTTTCTCTATACACAATACAATTAAACAATGTAAATAGCACACTTACAAAACAGAACAGCTTGAATGAAGAACAGGTGTGGTAGGTTAATCCAAAGGTAAATGAAGTATTAATGATGTAGATCTAGTAGGCAATGTTCCCAAGAAATGAAAGAAATGGTTGTCATATAGATCCACGCATGTGATGATGATACATGAAAACATGGGTAATAGGTGTGCTTGGAAATTAACAAAAAGACTTAATTATAACAATATCACAGAAATTGTTGATTACTTGAGAAATCACGACAGAACTTGGTCTTACACCAGCGAGTATTGATAATTAAGCACTAGCTGACTCTGAATGGAGGTGATTCAGGGTAGCCTTTTTGCATTGCCGTAGGGTGCTGTCAGGAATTTGATCTCCCTGGTTATAGATATAGGCAGAGATGCCAACATGAAAATGTGCTCGGAGGAATTTCCAACACCGGTCACAGGAATTCCCAACCCAAGAGAGGAATGTTCGCATTCAAAACGCAAAAACGCAACATAAGCAAAAAACGTTATTTAACAAAATAAACATGCAATGAGCATAGAGCAAATCAGTATAAATAAAAACCCACCACAAAGAATCCATGTCAAATATTAGCCAGCTGATTGTGGCAAACAAACAAAAAACAAAAAACAAAAACAAAAAAAACCCGACAAGACAGTTGAATTACAAACAATCTGACAACCAGTTACAGTTCAAAGGACTAGACACTGAATTCAAAGGCAAGACATATACACACATATATTTCACAAAAAAATTCAACTTTCACAGACAAACTATACACACAAACAACAAACACAAACATGAATGTCACAATCAGCCGAGCTGAGCCCTGGTTGATGCCTGGAGCCTGTCAAGGGCATCCTTATCCAGGTTCCTCAGTCCTGACAATTTTGTTGACTTGACACAGCAATTTATTCGGAAGGCCTGCAGGGGGGATTTTCTCTGGGAGCTCTTTTTAAAGTAGGAGAATGTCTCCACCAGAGCATCCTCCACACCCCCCCATCTTGTCCACTCCTCTTTTTGCACTAATATGCACTAAGGGCAGGATGCATCCTGAAATTATATCAAAATTGGTAGAGATACCAACAACAGAATGTCCATAAACAGGAACACATACAATCAAACAGGCACAAGAAATTCAAAGTCAATGGATGAGACGAGCTATATCATTGCTTAACACAAAACGAAAAAGTAAACTACTCCCATAAATGTAAGTCAAGAAGATTATTTGCTGACTAACACAAGGAAATGCTACTTACCAGCTTTGAACAATGATGGATGCTTTTCCTGGGCAAAAGCAATCACACCTGCTTTTTGTCCCACCATGTCGGGAGCATTATCACTCCCAATGGAAATACAATTTCCCCATGGGATTTTATGGGCTTCCAGCTCTTTTTGCAGGAGCTCAAATATGTTCTTTCCTGAAAGAAATGGGACAAAATATAAATGATATTTATTAGGCATAGGCCTATCTAACAAAAACTGGGATTAATAAGTTACAAGAATATAAATGAAAATCACATAAGTCTTATAACTATCATAACAAAATCAACTTATGAAGGTATCAGAAGAAATCACTGAAAAGATACCCACCTGTTGACTGCGCTTCAAGCACGCTGAGTGACAGCAACCCTGTTGCAATACCTTCCTCCCCAGCAATCCTCACAACCACGGGGTAATGTTTGGCCCCTGATGGCTGGTCGTTGCTACCATCAGTAGCAAGACAGAAAGGAGCAGTCTTCATTTTTTCTGGCAGAGTGATGACCTCCTGGCTTGCCATCTCTTTGATGAGGGCTGTTGCCTTTGTTCGCCCACATTTGAAAGCTGAAAAATTACATGAAAAGGCATTTACTTCCAATTGGTGACACAAATCACAATCAGTTAAGGTTTCACTTCAAGGTTTCAAATTCAAAATACTTTAAAACATTTCCAGGACATGTGTCTTTGGCATTGACAAGTTAGGCACTTGTCCTATTCTCCTGTCAATTATGAGAAATGGCATTAAAAAAATAAACAAAGCATAAAGATCATGTTAAGGATAGGCATCATGTTTGCAGCATTATTCTAGTTCATGCGCTATACAATGTTGACAATGTTAATGCCATGTTCATATGTGTTACATATCCGTGTCCTATTTAATTATTCGCCTCCGTCTCATTTCAGTTGATGTCGTCATCGCTTTAATGAAATAAAAAGTCTCGTTCCTAACACTTCAAAAGCGATGAGTCAATCTTTAGTGTTGAACTTTGAAAAGGCTCAATCACAATAATTTAAATAAATTTTCTGTCTTGTGAAGTGACGGACGGAAGCATTTCATTATTATGCAAACATCAAACTCCGCATTTTCTTTTTAGTGGCAATTTAACATTAAATTCTAAGATAAATCACATCACTCTAGTTTTAAGACATAAATAAAAATGTTATCCGATCCACATCCTTGATCTGAATAGAGAAAAATGGGAACAAAACCGACTGAATTTTGTAACTGCTAAGCTATCTTAATCTCATCTTGCGAGCAACAAATTAGAAGTTAGCTTGTATCAAAAATGTACTACCCATCATAATATTCTAGACCTACCTTTTAACTGTATTGCTGGTAAAACCGTACATTCGGGACAAATGCAACCTGAGGTAACTATCAAAATAAATAATAGGAACAGTTGAACTATATCTAATGAATGACAATCGTTACCTCATCAATGCTTTAATTGAAAACTAGCTAGCTTGGCTGCCGCTTGCCGCTAGCTTGTCTAGATCTGGGAGTTTATAGTTTCAACACCATTTTATTAATTATGGTGCTCACATTAAGAAACCTATGATGCCACACTCAAAAATCTATAATTCTCGTCCTATCAGATCCCTCATACAGGTCTGCTTCTGAAAATGCCTATTGCCACGAAGCCAGATGCTAATAATCTGATGTTGATATTCTAATCTAATCTAGACATCCATAGTATATCTAGTTATTGGCTTTGGTGTGACACAGCCATGGATCAAAAAACCAAACTTTTATCTAGCTTAGTCTAATTTTCAGTCATTTAACACTCACAAGGCAAAATTAACATTCTAGTACACAAAAATGGGGTTAAAAATCAACATGCTCACCTGCAGCAGTGGTCGAGTCTTTAAAAGACTCCCTGATGCAAAGGGACAAGGAGTCCATTGCCGCCAATGGCAGATTGTGTTGAACAATGAAATGGCACACGGCCAACTCGGCAATCCTCCTGTCCTCCGAGGAAACTGAAGGCTTCTCCTTTGCCATGAAAAAGCTTTTCATGGTCTCTCCTGAACGTTTAGCCTTGGTCCGTTCCTTGTGGTTTATCGTTTCCACGTGACGCTGGCAGTCATTTCTGCCACCACTGGAACATTTAAAGTCAAGTTCACACACAAGACACAGCACATGGCACTTGCTCAACTGGCTCGCAACCAAACAGGGGAAGGCCTTGGAGTACTCGTGCTTGAACTTCTGCCGTTTCGCTCCAGAAACCACAGCTTCTCCAGAACGTTTCATCGTGAAAGTTGATGAATAAAACAAAAATATTGAAAACAAAAAAAGGATTTGATGGTTTTGTCAGTTGAATTTCCTTACGGCTTCGATGAGCGTGAAAGACTTTTGAACGGATTGTAGGTAGTATCACGTGACTGAATCAGTGATACATTGGTAACGTAGGTATCGGATCGTTTCTTCCTAACACAATTTTGTACACCCTTTTTCATTGTATCGTAATCTGACAATATCTAATATCAATAACTAAGGTATCAATACTAAAGCCGAGCAAAATAAAAAGCTACTCTAAAACTCGCATCGGAAAAGATTGAAATAGTGAAAAATGTGTTTAAAAAATTATCCGACGTGAAAAAATTTTCCCGACAAAACGAAACAGGAATTTCTCGCCGGAATCTTGATGAAACTTGCCCATAGCCCGGAATTTTCGGGCCCAGACCGGAATTTTTTTCTGGTGAAACCGGAGTTTTGTCATCTCTGGTTATAGGCAAAAGTGGTATTCCATTTTGAAGTGAGAATTGCACTCAGGGTTTCACTTGTCATCATTGATCTGGCCTCTGTATAGTTTTTCCTAACTATGCTGAATACTCTTTATGAATCTGCATTTGAATGAGGATTGCACAAGATAGCCAACATTACTTGGGCCAGATTGTCAAAGAGAAGCCTGTTATCACTTGGGTTTCTGTAGTGTTTCAGGGCATGCCATTTCTCATCTTCCCTTTTTAAAGAGATTATCTCTGGTGGAATCTTGAAGGCCTGATATGCCCTAAACTCATCTCTTAATTCATCTTGAGAACATTGGAGAATTTTTATCTGTTTGTAGAAATACTCCAAGTATTCCCAATCAGCTTCAATTTTTTTTAACACATCCGCTCTTTCAGCTTTCACAAAAAATACTTGTTGCCCGGCTGATTGGAAAGCTCCTTTTCATGTATTTCAATCCTGCGATGAAAAAAGCCTTCACCTCAGAAAAAATCTCAGCCTTTTGCTTACTGGAGACCTTTTCCAACAGCTGGGATACCAGGGAACCCAGGTCCAGTTTACAATCTGGAAGATGGCAATCCTCTTTCTCAAAGTCTATGTCAAAGATATTCACTGCCTTATCAATGACAGATGGTTTGATCAGGAATGTCAGGGCATTTTTGTAAAGATCAGTCAAGATGGCTCTGGTCTTGTGAATCAAAGGCTCTTCTGACTGCAGGGAGGCATTTGTTCTCTCAAACATGGGGATGGTCCTCAGGACAAAGGCACACAAGATGAGATTTTTTCTTTGCTGTAAGAAGAGCAGAATTCTCTTTGACCTGGTGGTGTGTGATGTGCTTTCATCAGCCTTGGCATCTTGACCACTCTTTGAGGCTGATGTTGCAGGCTTGTCTCCAAACCATGAAGCAGCTATACCATCTGCTCCCTCATCTTTCTTGGTCTTCTTCTCTTTCTTGGATTCCTCCTCTTCTACCAGCTTTCTGAAGTACTCTAAGAGTGGCTTCCACAACTCGACCAGCCTAGTAAGACAAGGTGTCAGACACAGCCATCTTGTCGCACAGTATTTCAGAACCTTTTTAGCTTCATCCGAATAGAGAGTTTGGAAATCAGCAAATTCGGATTTTCTCTTATCACTGTGTTTGAAGTGATAAAACACATCCACTAGTATGTCCTGAACATCCGCAGACATTTCCTTGGCACATTTTTTTGCAGCTATGTTGATTGGATGGCAAGGGCAGCCCACAATGTGGATATCCTTTTTTTGTTTGGTGAGGAATGCAGCAACACCACCTTTCTGTCCTAACATAACATTGGCATTGTCAGCCGAAAATGCCACGCAATTCTCCAAAGGCACATTAAATTTCTCAAGCTCACTGAAAATTGTTTTGGAAATATTTCCCACTGTTGATGATAACTCAATACTTGGAACTGAAAGTATTTTAACCACAACCTGTCCTGAGTCTGGCGAATAAAACCGAACAACAAGAGGATACAGTTTCATGTCTCCCTTGTTGCTCCCATCAGTTGAAAGACTGTATGGATTGTTTCTCATGTGCAAAGCAACACTGTCACATGCCTGACGTGCCAGTGTGTACGCTATGGCTGTAGTTTTGGTCCTACCACAACTGTACTTTTCCGCAATTTTCGAATCAGGGAACATGTGCTTGACAACTTTACTAAACTTGTCACTATATGCTAAAGGAATGTTGCTGTCCACTAGAGCTTTTGTGAAAATCACTTCAGTATTAATAACACTCAAGTCACATTCTGAAGCAAATTTGGAATCAACTTTAGCTAACTGTTCCACACAGCACTTGCTGGCTGAAATATGGCCAGCTAACGAAATGTGCTTAGCAATATCATTTTTTCCACCACTTCCGATTGAAAGGTCACTCCTACACGTTGTACAGAACACAAAATGATTTCCTCTCCTGCTGGACACAATGAATGGATAAGTATCCGTATATTCCTTCCTGAACTTACAGAGACGCTTAGACGCTTTGGGTGCAGGTGGCTTAGCTGAAGGCCCCAAAAGTTCTGTCTCAATCGATCTAGAACTAGATGAGGATCCAGGGTTTGAGATTGTATCATCATCATCACGTTTCCGTTTGATAACGAATTTATCCATCACTTTTTTTCACACACACGAAGTTAAATCTCACAAAGGATTGAAACGATGCTGCCGATGTCGACCTGATTTCTAGAAACAACAACCAAATGCAACAAAGAACCGGAACTCTGGATCGGATTATAAATTTGTATTCATGAACTACTATAGTATTTACGGGTATCAAATAATCGATTACAACGAGAGAGAGATAAGATTTAAATAAGGCTAGTTAGTCCCGATACCACGTCAATCAATTATCATGTCGATACCAAAGAAGCTCTTGTCATCTAAAAAGTAGACTTGATCAATTACCAAAAAAAAAAACCCCTAAAATTCTCCCTTCCCTCAAAAATCACCGCATTAGGACAGTCCCGATTTTTTGGCACCTGGGCGGGACTGTCCCGATCATATGGGGACGGTTGGCAGGTCTGCAAACAGTTGATGAGTGAGAATGTGAATGATTGAATGAATGCTTTTCATTGTTTGTTGCCTTAGAGGGATTGTAAAGAGCCCAGAGTCTGCTGACAACGGGTCCTGCAATTGGCTTCTGAACCCCAAGTGGAAGACAGTCCTAGCCATCTGAACCTCTAGACTGGTGAAGCCCAGTACACTCCAAAAACATCCTTTTTCTTTTTTTTTTTTTGTAGGGAGATTGTATGGTATCGATAATAATGTAACCGCTGAAAGTCTGGGCAGTTCATGTTCAAGATTATTTCAAGCTAGTTGCACCTTGGTAACAGGTGCTGTTCCTTCTTAATATCTGCATCTAATATTCACTAAATGTGATAGTCAAGACTGCATGCAACAAAACTATATTGGTGTTAAGAGCCAATGATGCAAGGATCTCGCTCCAAAAGGAAGTTGTGCCTATGCTTTGAAAACTATTCAATGCACCCTAAACTCCATGCACAAGCCAAATATTCACAACAAAGAAAGTGAAGAGTGCATAAAATGCAACCGACATGGACAAAAGCAAATTGGCTGACAGACAAATAGTTTAAAATAACAGATATACCAATTCAAGTTCAAGTTCAATTTAAAATCTTAAGTGCTTAAGCATGGTAATTTCAGGATAATAAGGACGAGCATCATGGCATAACCATGAAAGATACATGTTACAAAAATATAAAGAGACACTAGAAATACAATTATGTGTATATAAATGCAAGGGATGAAAGAGGCAAAATAGATTTACAGCAGTGAATCTTTGCTTGTTTCTTTTATAGGTTTTTGGGTAATTATAAAACAACTTGAGCCTTAGCAGCACTGACGCACGCACAATCAATAAAGGTCACACATAGCTCCTTACAAAGAATATGAAACATGAAACTGTTGTACAGTAAAAGGTAAGTGTACAATAAATAGTATTTTCAAACATGATAGTTTTGGGAAGACAGTGATTGCCAGCTGTTCCAAGAAAAGTACAAGCAGGCCCTTAACTTACCCATACAATGAAGGAGTAAAAAAAGACATGGTAAAATTAGCTGCCTCTTGATAATAGAAAGCTTCAAAAGAATCATATCTTTAAAGCTTTGTAAAAAGACACCCTTCTTCAATGAGTTTATGGTACCCAAGCAGAGGAATTTCCTCATTTCTCTGTAGGGTTAATTCCTTCTCTAGCAGGGCTCAATAAAGGAAACTCTATCAATATATGCCTGACTGCGAGAGGGCACTTCACAACCATTGGCATCTGCAGCAGAAATGTAAATCAATTTGATGTAATGCAAGCTTTACTAATTAAAAAAACAAACAAACAAAGAACCAAGAAAAAATATACGACAGGGAATAGCAAGAATCAAATTCCATTTTGGATAGCCTACTTTTACCTTAATTCACATCTAAATTGAGTTACTCAGAATATGACACATATGAGCCTTAATTTCTCTTTTCAAAAGTAAATTACAGTTGATATTTAATTTCAAGTCATGACTGTTTCAGTACTTTCATCAGGTCCTCTGAAGTTGTCAAGATTACTAAAGAGTCTTTTGCTCGTGTGGCCAAGTTTAAGATAAGCTTTTCTAAGTCTGCATGGTCTGGGTCAGCGTGGGGCTCCATGCCAACAATCACTGACTTGTCAAGCCCACTGAACTCTCGGACAGTGGACACTAGGACGGGATCTGATTTGGGATGACAAATTTGGGCAGATGAGTCTGCACCCTGCTTAGATGAGACATGTGTGTCACTGCACGGCTTAGAATCCTGTTTACTTGTAATATGAATAGGATTTGACTTTTCTTGTTGCCTCAGATCAAATTCTGCAGAGCTGGGATCTTCTGAACATGCATTTTGACTGCTAGATGATGTTGCTTCCATACTTTCCTCAGTAACTTTACTACTGGGAACAACAGCAGATGACTCACTGGCTACCGATGACAGAGTACTATTTGCATTGCTAGCTAAATTACTTCTCTTAAGTGAATTCTTTATTACATCACAATCCTTCTTCTTACTCACTAAAATTGCCATGTCATTCATTTCCACACCATCTTGAGAGAAATTTTTCAACACTTTGAATAAGACATCGTGCATGGAAGACTTGTCGCACTTGAGCACGGTGACTTGCTGGCCGGAGGAGAACTGATGACCCAGCACTGGCTCCACTTGCATGGCCTTGTCCACGTCACGGCCCGACAGCGGCTGGTTGCCTTCTTTAGATGAGGAATTTCCCATAAACTTTGAAGCATATTCAAATATTTCCTTGGTGTTTCTGGAAACTTCACTCAACATGAAATTGTTTTTACCTATAAGTCCAGGAAGCCCAGCTTCAAATTTATGCACTTTCTGACTGTAGTCCATAAAAAGCCAGAAATATCCTGCCGATTCCTCAAAAGGGTCGACTACATTTTGGGTTGAGAGCTTCTCCAACAGACTGTACCAGTCACCATCTCTAGATTTAAAGTTCTGAGCTTCATCAACAATCACATTCTTTACTTGACTGTATTTGGAACTCAACAGTGAAAAGTTTTGTGCATCTGCCATTAACTCTCTTCGACTGACCACTGTACAAATATCAAATGACCTGTGCAGAAAAGATAAAAGCAAGAACAGATGTAATATCAAAATGTTATTTTGGGAAACTTTAAACACAAACTTTGATCTTTCAGAACATTAAATGTTTAAAAAAAACATTTCAAGCATGATAAAATTTTTCTTATTATTGATAAATAAAAATAAGTTGCTGCTCTCTAATGATTAAAACTCTATTACCACAAAGTATGTTAAGAAGGACATTTCATATGTTTTGAAAAGCTTTCCTTTTAAAAGAACTACTTGCTTGGAAAAAAAAATATTCAGCATCTTTCATCCACCAAGATTAACAATAGTCTACATAGTGTGAGTAGTTTGCATTTTAATAGTATGCAGCTTAATGCAGCGAGATTAGGTTTCATGGTAAAAAAAACCATGATCAAAATTAACTCTTGAATTCAGTGTAGACTGTATGTTCTCAAGAAGAATAGCAATGCATAGCACATAACTTATCATCTTACCCAACACAAAGCATTTTATTCAACCAATTGACTGAATGATTGTAGATTTTTACTTTATTCTATTCTTTATGACCATGGATTGAGTCTATTGAAAAATAATAATATTTTTTCATCATTTCAATGATACATTTAATTCTATCCATAGCAATAGTAATGAGAAAAAAAAGAATAACTGACTTCACTTGAAAGCGGGGGGCTCTGGACATGTTTACATGCTGCCACACAGAGATAAACGGAGAACACACACAAATATACCTCACCCAGTCACATTTTACTGATACCGTACCAACCAGTCATAGCATTGCTCCCATAATACTAAACGCCAGGCGGGCAGCTGCTAAAAAAACAATTTTTTTATTTTCATTACACAAATATAAGCAAATATGCAATGCACTTTTGAACCATCCAATAGCTTGCAAAATGTTAGCACACTTCCTTACTCACCTGACGTAAGAGCAGATCAAAGTGTTTTCAGCCACATACAGGATTTGGTCTTTGCAACATCCCCGCCTCAAGAACTCCCTCACCATTTCCAAGGCGGCCACAGTCTTCCCAGCCCCAGGGGGCCCATGGATCCACAATTCTTTGGTGAACTGATGGAACCATAGAAGCTCAAGCTGGTCACAGGTCAAAAGGAAATAGTGGTCCATCTCTTTATCTTGACTGTCCCTGTGGTAACATTATGATTTAGAGAGAACTCTTAGAACTGGTCAAGATGAAGAAAATTGTTTTCAAAGATACACTTGTCAACAATACAATTATATACCTATTGTATATTGTGTTCCTTTGTCTCTTTTCTTTTGTGGACTTCAAATTTTTGTTGTTGTAGTTTTTAAGGTTTTTACCTTTCAGGAGAAAATGAAGCAATATGGAGTTTGTTATTTGGCAGGTTTGGGTTAGCCTTACTTTGAGCTAATCTGCCAAATAAAATGGAAAGTTTAAATTATGCAGACTTCCTGGTCATTTTATGGTTTGTATCTACAAACAAGTTAACAATGGATAACAGTTCAGTCAAAATATGTGAATGCAAAATTTTCTAATGGTTAAAAATGATTACGGGAAAAGTTAAATGTGGCAGCGGAAAAAAGGTGTGGGTGTGGTACTCTCAGACAATTTCAAATCTTTACAAACAGCACTAAAAAGTTTAACGTTCAGACTGAACAGCCTGTTTCAACACTTTATAGATCAAATCACAAACAGAGCACTCTGGGTCAGTTCATGTGTTGCCACACACAGATGATCAGAGGAATCAACACGGTCATCTCCACATTACCCAGAAATCAGCCAACCAGCCTTTGCAATATTCTCATAAATGCCAAACTACTGATAAAAAATCCATTTTTACAACTTGGGACTGTTGCTACCTTGGATTGCAAACGCTCAACTACTTGAGCAAATGACACCAGTTTAAAAGCAATGAAGTGAAACAAAAAAAGATCCCAACTTCAACAAGGTATTTGTAGCGCAAATCAGACAGGCCAAATTTAGTCACTTCTGAAATTGCACGCTGATTCATTGAGCTCCAACACAGTTTCACCAGGGTTGAGAAAAAATAATAGGCAATCTTTACTAAAGACTCAACATTGGACTTGCCATGATCTGAATCAATCCTGTGACCTCTTGATCCTTAAACAAATTGGCTGGGAATAGATGATAGCAGTTTCATTGGTTTTGACATATGATACATTTGAGAAATTCTCACCCAAAAGGTTTGTATGATGCAATGGCAATTGTAAGGGCATTAAGAATCTGGTCCATTGCTTGCTCCCTTATTGCATAGGTCTGCGGATAGATATCCTCACTGATAGCACCTTGAAACATCTCCACATAGACCGGGGATGTGATGTCTAGGACATGGATCTTGATGCCGATGTGATTAATGCATCCCCCATGATGAACCAGACACTGTTTCAAGCCAATGGCCATGTGGGAGGTATACGACCACACATTCTCTTCAGAAGCTCCTCCGTCAACCAATGACACAACATGAAGTCCATACACTGAGCTAAAAACAGCAAGACAAATCAATACATTCCTAGGTTTGGGAGAGTGCAGGAGGGGGTGACTAAGCCCCCAAGAGTTCAGGGCTATCACAAGGTGCGCTTCCTCTGAAAATGTACCAATCAAACGGGTAACAGCATGCTTTAAAGTTTTGTCCTTGAATGAATGTCGCAGACTCTTTGGTTGAAGATTGAATCCAGTGTTCACTGAAAGCAGAAAGGACATGCCAATTACTAGTTTAGTTATATGACTAGAGAGAGAAAAACATAGATCTGTGCGGTAAAATTTGATTTATAATAGAATGAGCCAGTTGCCACTTGAATTTGATGGCTTAAAGTGTTATCAATGTTCTTGATTTTTAAGAATATCACTTTCATGATATGTAATTTTGTGATAACAAAGAAGTTTAAGACAAGAGTATTTTAAAATTCTTTTTTCCAGTATCATAGCAAAGTAAAGATGTATGTGCTGATATGAAGGAAAATATTGTTAACTAAAAAATATTGAAATATTTCATGATTTTCATACATCAATTTCTATTCCTTTTTCCGGATCTCTACTCAACTTATGAAAAGTAGTACAAAAAGAGATCAATATGCGTTTGCTTTTATCGTTGACAGAGATTCTTTGCTAAAATGTGAATCCTAGTCATTCATTAAGCCTGTGTAACTCTTCACATCTCTTGTTCCTTTTTTCTTGTGATATTTCGTATGCTATTATCCATGAATGAAAATGAGAATTCACTGCTCCAAAGAATCAATTCAATTATCTGAGATGATAGTTTGATCGCCCCCCCCCCCCCCCAAACCCCCTTTCCCAAAAAAAAAAATCCAAAAACCATAAGGGAAAAATTGAAGAGGGTCAAATAGAAATATTGAAATAGACTTGCTATTAAGGAAAGGAAAAAAAAAGAAACAAACAGTATTTACAATTATTTGATGCAAATTACAAGAGTTTCATAACAACAAATTCAAGCAGAGTTTTCTATAAAAAATGCAAAGGATGAATTCAATTAATCAGTGTTATGATATAGGTAGTGATTGCATGCTTTCAAAATTATTTTTTTTCCATTTGAATCTAGATCAGCTGGTTGGTCTTAATTTCAACGGACTATCTTCTTTATGGATTTTCATAAGACTGGATAAAGAGCCACTTGTAAACTTTACTTGTATAGCAAGTGACAAAAAGAGGTTTGGTCACTTTTCATGTTCTTTATTTCCAACAATTGTTAAAATCATAGGAAAAAAAAAAATAAACCACCTCAGATTTCCCATTTCCTTGCTACATATAATGATAAAGATCTAATATCTCTAAGTCTATTCATTGTAAAAATACATGTATTTTTGAAGACTTGCTGTCACAGCTACAGAATAAGCTAAAATTGAGGAGGTTATTGTCTTTCCCTTTAAAATACTTAACGAGAAACAAAATCAAAGAGGAGATTCCATCTTACATTTGATTACTTTCTGTCTTGCATCCTGCAGTGTGCGTGGTAGGGAGAAGGTTAGGCGGCATTGCGGTGTCAGCAATGGAAGCTTGACAAATCTTGAATGAAGCGATGGGGAGTCTTTGTACCACGTAGAAATAGAAGTAAAAACAAAAAACATTAAATCACGACATGAAAAAGCACAAGAGTGGGCATAAAAATAGAGTTACGAATAAGTGTTCACTTTCACACTTGTCTTTACTAGTTGTCTAAAAAGTTTAAAAGTTCAGCTTAACATTTCTTTTCAACTATCTGAAAAAAAAAGATATTAACAGGTGTAAAGAGTAAACAATAACAATGAAAAGAGAACTGAACACATTCTAAATCTCTAACACAATATTGTGAAAGTTAAAGTTGCTGTTAATTTGTGAATATAATAATAGTAACAATAATGATAATAATAATAACAATAGTAATAATAATAATAATAAATAATAATAATAATGATAATAATAATAATTATAATAATAATAATAATAATAATAATAATAATAATAATAATAATAATAATAATAATAATAATAATAATGTGAGCATGATGATGTTGATGATGGCGGTTGGATTCATGATCACCATCAACATGAGAAATACAAGCAGTCCCACCACGTACCTGTGCGTTAACGGTCTGGGTTGAACCTGACGTGGTGGCGGTGACAACGGGTCCGACGTTTATCCACGAAACGAATCAATGCAGCAGGGTGGGACCAGGACACTGGTGTTTCACAGAGTACAGACACCTGGTCAGGCTGAGGCCGACGTGGTCCCCATGGCAGTTGTTATATTACGTCTCTTGTGGTAATTGAATAACGAGTGAATTTCCTTTCGGCTGTCTGAGCAAGGCTCAGTGAATTGAATTATTGCACCTAGATTCAGCCCTTTACTTGTAAGTGACTTGGTAGAGGCAGTTGATTCAGCACATCCGTGTCGGGTGAGAAATACACACAGGGGTGAAAATACAACACACTGTGTCAGGCCTGTTCGTCTGCATGTGTCAATGTGTAGGAATCACTCTGCAAGAAGCGGCCAAAGAACATCCACCTCCGTCAGGTAGTTCAAATCTCAGGGTTTTTTTTCACAAGAACACAATGTTACCTTGTTTTCAATGAATTTTTCTTTTATCACTTGTTTCTGACCTAAACTCTCAAGAAGATGTTTTACGGAACTTCAATTATCTTTAAAGCAATCTATATCATGTTTTGCCAATATGACTACAAAGAAATGTTGTACACAATCGGCTTGGTGTAAGACGAGTTCAACTCCCGTATGTTCAGTTTGTATTGTTTCGTCTGTGAATAAACAAAGCACCAGTGATTAGCTTGTATGAGTATTATGTTTGTTTTCAAACTAATCTACACATTAGATCAGGAGCAGGCTTATCGTTGATAGTTCCAATGACACGAGTTTAGTTTCGGGTCAACAGTCTCAAGTCAGTTAGGGAAAGATTGCATATCTGTTGCATGGTCTCCTTTTAGTAATGTTACATTCTCTTTTATTATTTTGTAACAGTTATGATAATTGTTCTGATCAATTCCTCGTGATCTTACACACTTTAGATATCTCTAGAATTGACTTTCATCTATTCTTTGCAGGAACCAATTCCCATGTTAACTCTGTTCTGATCAAGGAACGGCGTGGTACGAAGTGAGCTGGGGTGTTAGGTGTTGGGATGGGCGCGTGAGGGGTGGAGGTCGAGTCTTGTGACGTAAGGAAGGTGCCAGGTAGGAAGCGGAAGTGGTGGAAATGGCGCCTGCAAGGTTTTTGCTGTCGACGTCGTCAGTTGCTTGTTGTTGTTGTTGTTGTTGTTGATGTTGTTGTTTTTGTTGTTGCTGCTGTTGATGTTGTTTTTTTTCAAAGGGAGTAATACGTCAAGGAGTAGGATGTAACGTTGTCGGGTTGATGCATTTCACAAGAGCGTAAGAAGACAACGGAGTGGGGGAGGAATACTAAACCTTTACCATTCGTCTGCCTCTATGAACTGAAAACAGCGATTTACAGTTTTAAAATGTTTCCTGGTAAACAATGATAGTTTCAAAATTCGTAAGGTCTTTTTAAAGATTAAAAAAAACCGAGATGATTTCAAATCAGCTTTACAATTAATTTGCTACACTTACACTTTCTCTAAGGATGGTATGAAATTAGCTCTTCATTCAGTGGATTGTAGAATCAACGTGCTATTCATTTGCTTTGAGAATAAGCATTCTGTTTATTTGTTCACAGACGGTACCACGTTGCAGACGGTGTCGAATTGAGATGGATTGCAAGCAAACCTCTTGGACCGATTCCAAATGAATGTTCCAGAAAAAAACACAAACCTCTAAGCGCTGGTCTTGAATGAACGTGTGTCTCTTGAATGCTGTAAACCGCCTTCCCTCAGCCTAAATGGTTGTCGGTGCTGTCTCTTCAATCCGTGAACGCTGCAAAGACAGATCGAGTTCTGTACCTTTGTTCCGTGCAGTAACGCCACATGGTCAAACGATAGGATGGGGCTACCGGCTGAAGATGAAGAACAATGAATCTTTTTTTTCTTTTCTGTCAGAAGTTTCTGGAACAGGTGAGAACAAGCAGTGACCACTCGGTGTCCAATCAAAGTCCTGAGGACAATATATCAGGGGAAGAAGTATTAGACATTAACAACCCAATGAACACATGTATACATAATATTCTATCATTTTGTGCCAGCTTGAAAAATTCAATGACTTCCCGATAAGGACTTTTTGTTTCCAAGATCGTAAGTTACAGGCTTTGGTGGCACCCGTGATTGAGCGTCCACCTCGTAATCGGTAGATCGCTGGTTCGATCCCAGGCCGCAACATACCCAAGTCGGCATAATGGGAACTATGCTGACTGGTTGGCCCGGTGTTAGAATGTGACAGTGTGAGGTATTCGTGTGAGTTCTCCATTTATCTTTGGGGCAGCACGTTGAACTGTACTGAGCGCTCCGTCGGTGATATGACCGACGAAATTTTGAAACAGGCGTTAACTTCAACTTGTTTTTATCTTAGGCTTGACCAAATGGTTGGGCGTCTGCCTCGTAACCGGTAGGTGGCGGGCCCGATCCCACACCGCGACAAACCGAAGTCGTAAAATCGTTTTTAGCAGCTGTCCGCCTGGCGTTTGGCATTATGGGAACAGCGCCTAGAATGGTTGTCCCTGTATCTATTATATTGACGGTGGCAAAAAATGGAGCCACACTAACCGAGCATTTCTACACCACCTGTTACAATGAAAATTGGCATGCAGGTGTATTTTTTCATGAAGATTGGAGTGGAAACATTATTTTTGCGAAAAAATGGCGACTCTTTAAATTAAAAGCTAAAATGCATAAATGTATTTCTAAAGACGTTGAAATGGCTAATGCGAACTACTTCCTATCCGAAGCAACGCGTTCAGTAGTTGTTTTTCAAGACTCCGTCTTATTTTGTGCGCAAACATGAAAAAAGGCCCAAAAAACATGTGCTTTTTCATCCGCGAGTTCGCGGGGTTATCAGCTAGTCAGTGTAATGTGACTGGGTGAGATATTCGTGTTGAGTGCTCTCCATATCTCTGTGTGGCAGCACGGTAAATTTTACTGAGCGCTTCGCTGGTGATATGGCCTATATAATGTCGAGACAGGCGTTAAAACCATGACAATAAACTTGCTAGCTTAAGTTTGATTTCTCATTCATCCAGCCCTTGTTTCGGATCTCGAATCATTAGATAATAGTCATTCCGAGTTTGGGTTGTTTATTTGGGAAGACCTGATTTGTCACTAGATGCACTACAGTTTGGAACGACCAGAGCGTGTGTAGTTCTCAGTGTGTAGTTTATTCATGTTTACAGAGAACATCAAGGTGGAATAACAACCCCCCCCCCCGGTCTCCCTCCGAACCCCCCCTCTCTCTCTCTCTTCCTCTCTCTCTCTGTCTCTGTCTCTGTCTCTCTCTCTCTCTCTCTCTCTCTCT
>JAUEKY010042207.1:0-11371 GCA_031833965.1 Scyllaea pelagica
AAAATCCGGGTTAACAAGTTGCAGCTACATGTATTGGTAACATGCTGAGAAAGTTTCAAGGCTGTATGTTGATATTTGGGTACAGGAGAATCTGAGCAGCAAAGCAACAAAAATTGCCCCATACCCCCTAAAATGGTGCCTCCCAAAGCCAAAATTTGCTTAAAACTAAAATTTTTACTTTAAAACATCAAGTTAGCCCCATAGCAATATCAACATATGGAAAAAATAAGTAAAAGCTCATTAATAAAAAAAATAGTTTTTGGTGTGCCATACTCCCCTTAATATCTCAAAATGGCTGTGTGAAGAATAACAGGGTTTAATGATATATCATTTATGTTGTTGGCTAAGGGGAAAGGGAATGGCTGTAACTAAAAGAAATGTAGAATAAACTATTGTGTTGTTATCTCTGAAATGTGAGTAGTCAGTAATGAATATCACTGTTTCCTTGAAAAAGCCAATATTTGGCAGCTGAAGTGATTGTTTTTTAAGATGTTTATTGATGACTATAGTATCGTGATTTATGCTCAGATTATCAAGCTTGGTTTTTCTATTTGATATGCTAATGAGCTTTATCATTCTTAAGAAATGGACTCATCAGAGATTTTAAACGTAAAAGTAACCAAAAGTATTTTTATTTATCAAAGTTAATAGTTACTGGCAAAAAAAGCCCAATTCTCTTAAAATCCTACTTCATGATGAGAGTTTAAGGTATAAATTTGTCCACTCTGTTACAGATACTTTGGTGAGTCTAATCACCATTGAAGCCCAGTCCTTTGGGCCAGGGTCCTTGGTGGGCATCAAGGTTGTGGAATACACCCCTCCTCCCTCTGTTGATGACAGGGAGCCGGTGAAGAGGCCAACAACGGTCATCCAGCCTGTTAACCCAGACTGCATCAGTAAGTGGGCTGTTGTTGTGAAATGATTGATACTTTTTTTTTCCAACATATTGACTGGGATTGATGAGAAAGTGTATATGGTTGTTAAGTTATTGCTTTCTTCTTCTGTCATGGGAAGGAAAAGGGGTTGCTGCACTAATGTTATGAATGTTATGAAGATGCTGAAATTTGTGTGAGCAATTGTAAGGTGATATTTATCAATTTGCAGCCTTTCCTTTGAGGTAACGATTGGAACAATTTATAAATCTTTTTTTTTTTTTATTTCACTTCAGACATCTACCAGATCCCAAGCAGCCAACTGTCACAAGCTGGGATCACGGCAGAAGTTAAAGCAGGTGAAGCGACGCCTGTCCCAAAACCTAAGAGGCCTGTCACTGATATCCAAACCACTTCCACAAGCTGGTGAGACTCAACTGTGTTATGTCGTTGATCTGCTATAATTTTTTTTTCAGTTGCGCTCTCTTCAACACTTACAGATTACACAAAACGACTCTGCTAGATTTTTTATTTTATTACAGGAGACACACTTCTTTAATTGAGAACTCTTTTGGCTCCCAATTGATCAGATACAATTTCTTAACAACACCACCGCCCTGAATAGATTGATGATAATATATACCACTAGAAATATTCAGTCACATTATGAAAGACGCTCTGGTTGAGGTTAAAGGGGGCGGGGAGGATTTTTTATTACTGAAGTTTTTATAAGTGTATTTAAAAATTGATAATTTCTTTTCAGGTTAAAAGCAACATTTGAGGCAAAGAAGAGAAGCAAGGTCAATCAAGTGGAATTATTTTCAGAGTATCTTCAATTCTGTCGAAAATTTGGAATAGAAAACACCATGTCTTCGGCAGATTTTTTGCAGTTAGTCAAGTGAGTTGTTGTTGTTGTCTTAGCAACATCATTGTTGTTAATTTGAGAGATGATTCGGATCTGATTGAATATAAATTTCTGGCAAAATGTTTTCATGGTTGATATAAAGGAAGAAAGGTTGCTTTTCTCTTCGAAGAAGATGTTATGATGCTGATATTTTGTTTGTCATGGTACCATTCTTGTGATCAATAGAAACAACTTTCTCTATTCAGTCACCTCATGTTTCAGGCTGTGCTCTTACTGTAACTCTCCTTGAGGCCTTTGAGACAGGGTACCAGTTTACAACTAAGTTGTAATTTGGTATACCAGTTTTTAATCTGGAAAGTGCATCTGTTTTGTCATTTTGTTTGTTTTTTTAAAACGCATATCAAGCACTGTATTTATGGACCTAAAACCTCTTAACCGGCTTTGTTGGCGCACTTGGTAACCAGGAGGTGGCGGGTTTGATTCCCACTCCGCGACATACCTAAGTGGTAATCGTTTTTTTAGCGGCTGCCCGCCTGGCACTCGGCATTGTGGGAACAGTGCTAAGACTGGTTGGCCCAATGTCAGTATAATGTGACTGGGTGAGATATTCATCTGAGTTCTCCGTTTGTCCTGGTGTGGCAGCAAGTTAACATGCCCAGAGTGCTTCGCAGGCAATGTGACCTACCTTGTGTAGAAGCATGCGTTAAAAATAACGTTTAAATGTTTGAAAACTACTTAAGTGATCTAATTTGACAAATTCTTCTGTAATCGTTCTCTGGAACATGTACAAACAGAAGTGGAAGTTGTGTATTCTTCTGTTCTTCTCCTCAAACAAAGTATGTAGACTTGATGCCGAAATGGTTTATGCTTGACAAGAATGAAAAAAAAGTTAGGTTAAATTCTCTGAAAGAGACTCTGTAACTCTGCAGGGTAAAGTGGGTTTTCATTTTATAATCATATTTTCAGGTGATTTTTTGAAATTCATGAAATTAAAAACAAGTAACACAATTTTGATAATAACCAAGAATTATTATTTGATATGTTTTTTAACAGGAAAATATTTGATCAAGTGGAAGTATTGAGTATCAACCGTAAGAATGGTGATAGAGATGTATTTTTTGAAGGCATTTGCAAAAGATCAACACAGTTGCCATTTGCGGTTACTACAATTCAGGAAGATAAAGGTAATTTTTCTTTGTTTTAGAAGAATGCGGAGAAAACCAGACATTTTGCATGAATTAAATAATCATTCTCTGGAATTCCTTCACATTTAAATCCATCTTAAGCTGTTTCTTGATACAACAGACTTGCCAGGTATCAAAACATTTTCTGGGACAGTCCCGGATTCAGGTTTCCTTTCACCAATGAGTTTTGCTTAGTATGCATGGCTTTGATGAAAATTTACATCAATGCAATTATTTCTAAATACGGGCAGTGGCTTGGAACTTGTCACCAAAATTCTGTTTGATGTCCATGACTTGAATTTGTCATGATTTAGATATATGCCTTATATGGTGCCAAAGGACTCTGGGCTCTTTAAGGGACGACAGACATACCTAAGCATCCTTAATTGGGATCCTAAAAATCTAGCAAGTCTGATTTGCGGAGAAAGCTGTCTTTTTGAATAAAGTTCTTGATTTTGAATAAGGTATGGAAAAGCTTTTTTTCGTTTTAATGAAATATTTTTAATCTATTGCTTTTATTAACCATTTGTATTAGCAGTTAATAGCTTATCAGTTTTTAAAATACTTGCAATGGGGTTTCTGTGCCGCACTGCTTATTTTGCCATGCTTTTTGGTTGTTTTTTTTTTGTTTTTTTTTTTTTTTTTCCATAATATCCTTCCCTTTTTTTTCTGAATCTAGTAGTTTCGCTGCCATTACCTTTTGAATAGCTAGCTCAATCCATGCTTTTTGTTTTCTTGTATTTAGCAAAATCTATTTTCCTTCCTCGCACTTAATTTTTAAAGAATGTTGTGTACACATACTTTGTAGATTTAATTTTGAGGTTTGTCTTAACCTCTTCTGAAGCATTTAAAAAAAAGTTCTTTATGTTAAGAAAAAGGAACCTTACTCTTAGCATAGTTGCCTCATATATATGTATATAAAAGATTGTTTGGTGTATTTTTTAACCATGGGTGAGTGATAGTTAGATTTTGAGGTTTGATTTTTTTATTGCTGCAGCATCAGAATCTCATTTTTGCCAGAATTCTAATATATTGAAGGAAAAAAAAGGATAAGATTGGATTTTTTGTCAAAATAGTTACTTAATCCTTATTCTAAGCTTTGAATTCTTTTTGCAATAGAATTTGCTGGAATGATCCATCTTTGCATGCTGGCAAAACAGCTGCTTCATTAGATATTAGATACTATTTCCATGCCTAACTGTCATTACCAAGAGAATGAATAAATGAGATTGCCTATTTGATGCTTTTGAAAGTTTTCCTAGTAACCCCCCCAACCTTTTTTTTTCCTTTTAAAATCATGCACTTGTGCTTTATTATTCTAGCTTGATTGATTGCCACTATTTTACATTGCTTATTAAATTCTGTAATGTTTGCATTTATTCCCTTTTCATCTCTCAGTGTCTGCTGGTGACTGCATTCATTTCACACATACTTCATATTTCTGTAAAAATGCTTCTAGTTTCACTCACTTGGCCTGTTTCTCCTGATACATTGCCCTGTTGCATGTGTACTCCTCATAAACATTTGCGAAGCTAAACCTCTGGTGCTTTAATTTCTTTAGTTGCTTGCACTCATTACTGACTCTGTATTGCATATACTTTCTGGATTGATGACTCATGAGATACTAGATACTTTGAATGAGACTCTAGTTCTCTGTGGCAATAGAAATTCTGGGTAGGCTTAAGACCCTCATTGGAAAATGAATCTTTAAAGTAAATGGGATATATTGAGCTCTGGATTTGATTTTTATTGACCTGGTTTTCATTAATAAAAAAAAATTTTTTTTGGTGCCCTGTTAGTTCCATCTTGCCTACTTAAGAAATCTATTTGTATCTACCTGGATATGATAAGGCCAATACTTATTCTTGTCCATAAAGAGGGTCATTGCTGGCACAATTTGGTTTTAAATTTTTGGCCTTTGTTGGTGTCTTTATGTTTTTTCCGCCTTTGTTCTGGCCCTGTGGCCGCAGCAGCAGCTATTTAGGTATCTTTTTCTCCTCTTGCTTTCAGTGGATAAAGCCCTTAGTGTGAATGTCAGTCCCCAGCAGACACCTCCATCCCATGTTGTGACTTCCACATTACGCAAGCGACTCATGGAGCCGCTTAGACACTCTATGAAACAACAAATAACTCACACAGGTGCTTCTTCCAACATAGGAACGTCCAAGACTGCAGACGCCACTCTGAATGTGGGAGCAGCCAGTGGGAAGCCCTCCCTCAACCAGGTGCTCTTGAATCGTAAACCAGGACGTGTCATTGTTACAACACCTCTTCCCAAAGGAAAGAGAAAACTGGAGGATACACCTGGCTTTCAGACCAACCCACCCTCAACCGGTCAGTTTCTATCGAATGGTCCAACGACAGATGCTGCCACTGCCATGTCATCGGATGCATCTTGTGTGAAAAGCTTACTGGCCAAGAAACTGTGCCAGGTAACCTCCGACTCTTCAACTTCTGAAGCCAACCTCTCATCCAGCAATTATCAAAATTCTCACAACACCATTACCAGCCAACCTTTTAATACCTCACATTCACCAGGGACATTTGTTGTGTGTCCTGCTGTTACCTCCAACTCCATCAACCCAGCCCACCGTCCAATTTATCAACAAGGAAAATCAACCGGGAAGTCAATACCCTCCCAGGCCACAACATTTGTAAGTCAAAGTTTGTCCACGGTTTCTTCAGCTCAATCATCGCAGCCCCCCACCGCCTCCTTACAGTCCTCATCCTCCGTCACCCAATCCGCCATGCTCAACAGCCACAGCAGACCTACCTCTGCGGCCCCACCTGCCATCTCCTCTGTAAATGAATGCAACAGTTACAATCAGAATTTGTTCAAACCAAATGCTCAAGGTATAAACATAAACTCTGGGTCCGCCTCAAGCATTCGAAATGATAACACCCTTAATGTTTCAGACAATAGTGTGACAAGTTCGCTTTCGCAGAATGGTCTTCAAAATGGTGTTGGTCAGCTAAATTCCAGTTTGTCAGTTGGGCAACAGTTTGGCCGGGTAATTAACACTTCTATAGCAACATGTGTAGCCCCCCAACCTCAACAAATCAATGTACAGACAATTCAACAACCTTTGCAACGCATTAACAATAGTAACATTGTCACCTCATCCTCCTTACCCAACCCCGGCATGACTGTGATGCAACAAGGTTCAAATATTTCTGTCATTCCACAACAAACTGGTGCTCAGCAGTCGTTGCAGAGTTCCAATGTCATCACAGTCGGGCCTCAGGCTGCCGGCTTACTCCAGCAGCAACAGCAACAGCAGTCCATCTCTCAAGTCAATACTTCCATAGCATTCAATCAACTCATCCGAACACCGTCCAGTAATGTGCAAATGGCTGGCCAGCCGCTGCAGCAGCCGCAGACTGTTGTGACACCCCATGTGGCCTCCATGCCAGGCTCCGTGGTCAGCCAGTCCATCTCCTCCCCTGCAGTGGCTGCCATGCTGACCTCCTCCGGCACCCAGCAACCCCAGGGTCAAGGCCAGCAGCAGGTGGTCATATCCACGGCCGTGCAGCAGGCGGCACCCGCCATCAACCGGCCAGCCGTTGGAGGGGTGCCAGGGGTTCCATCCAACGTCGTCATCCAGACGGCGCCGGGGGGCACAATTGTCATGCCATCCAGGCAGGTCCTTGTGCAGGGGAATGTCGGGGGAGTGGGAACTGTCCAGCCCAGAGCCATCAGCCAGCAGGCGGGCACTGTGTCCTTTGTAGTACCGCAGTACCGGCAGACCTCCTCTGTCATCATCCAGCAGAGTGGGGCTGTCAATGTGTTACCCTCCCTAGCACTGCAGACACAGCAGCCCCCGTCTCAGTCCAATCCAACCGCCCAGACCTTGACTGGCCAGGTGTCCACCAACCTGGGCACGCGGCAGATAGTCATCAACCAGAACCAGCTGCCCGTGGGTATGCAGATCTCATCCTTGCCAGGAAACGGGGGGAGTATTTGTCTGGCCCCACAGCAACAGCAATCTCAGCAGCCTTCTAACATTGTCATCCAGCCCAATACAATTCTCAGCCAGCCTTCGCCCTCCAACAACCTCCAGATCGCTGTCAACGGTACCCAGGTTGTGAGGAATGAATCTCTCCCCTGCAGATCTGATGTTGTCAACAACTTAAACCATAACCAGGTGTTACAACCAGAGCATGCACAAGGTCAAATATCTCAGCAGCAGCAGCAAAATCAGCCGTTAAACTCACAACTTGTTGTTCAGACCACACAACTGCCTCAGTCACAGCAGTTGCCTGTGACATCTATACAATGTAACGGTGGCACCCACGAGGTCAACGGCATTCTGGGGTCTCCGGATTCCATATCCAGCGATCTTCCCCCCTCCCCGCAATCCACGGGCATCCACTCTGATATGCTCAATGGTCAGCTATCAGACTCTGATAGCAGCAAATCAGATCTAGCAAAGCTTGTAGATAAGTCTGGTCGACCAAAAATCAACGGAATTATCCATAACTTTGAAAATGGTTGCTATAACAATGCACAGCAACCACCCAAAATATCACCTCCATCTACATTTGTCTCCAACTCATCCTCTGTTATGAAAACAGAAGCATCATCTAATGTTCCAAACGTGCAAGAAACCTTTTCACAAAATTCGCAAATCCGAATTGTTAATGGCTCTGGGACGGTGATCAATTCCATAACACAGCAACCAGTGGCCAGGGAATCTGGGAATGCACCCCAAAAATTTATTGTCAATGTGGTGCAGCAGCAGCAGCAGCAGCCTCGGGTTCAACAGATAGGAAACACTACAAATGGGCCCAATCAACAACAACAACAACAACAACAACATCAGGTGATCGTCAACGGTCAGCAACAGTTGGTGAACACCGTCATTCAGCCTCAGCAGCCATCAGCCAATCCACCAGTCCAGCAGCAGCAGCAGCAGCCACAGACCAAGAACCCCATTTTCCAAAGGGTCATGATGAACAGCAGTAACCAGCAGCATCCTAACACACAGCCCCAGCATCCTCAAATAATAAAGCTGGTTCCCAAGCACCTGAAGAAACAGCAAAACCCAGCCCCACCAGTGTCAGTCAACCAGACTGGAAGAGATATGCCAGTTTCATCACGGCCACAAACGCGCATATCCACCTTATCGTGCACGTCCACCAACTCACCACTAGCAGCCAAGGTGACACACACGCCCTCCAAACCACCCCCAATAATAACCCGGCCGGTTCCCACTCCCCACAAGGAGGTGAATAGCGAGGGTTCGAGAGACAGTCGGAGGCCGATGATGTGCACAGGCCAGGGCACGCAAACAACAGCTACCCCACCTCTCCCCAAAAGGCAGGCGGCGATTGTGGCCATGGTGGACAAGACCCCAGTCCGACTGAGAAGAAAGAAGGGGGAGACAGAGGAAGGACCGGCCCCAGTCTCCATCGTACTGGAATACAAATGTGAATGGGGAACCTGTAGAAGGTTAGTGTTATTTCTCACTACATCTTGTTGTTTGTTAAATTTCTTGATTTTGTCATGACTCTTAACTTCTTTCCCACTCTTATCTTGATATTATCTCTAGTGCTGAACTCATCTCTAAGCCCTTACAAGTGTCCTAAACAATCTATAAACAAAAGAAAAGCATATTTAACTTTTTTTTCTTCACCCATTGAAATGAACAAAGTTAGCAGTCATCCACTTCATAAAGTTAGATATAATCAATTTGCAGTCTTCATCTCAAAAATTTCTTACCCTATTTGAAAAAACTACCCATGATGTCAATGTAATTACTTATGCAGGGGTAGTGATATTGCAGATTTTTGTTTTTGTGAAAATTTTCCAAATAGTTTCTTTGATTAGAATAATCTGTGCTCTTTGACCTCCCCGCCTCCCTCCTTTCTTTTTGTCTTCCTTTTCTTCTTCATCCTCCCTCACTGCTGTGAGTTCCACCCTCACTATCTCTACTACTTTTGCTGCTGCTACTTCTACTACAACCGCTTTCACTGGTTGAGTTGTTGGTGGATGGCCCACTGTAAAGGTTTCTAATTTGGTTTTGTAAAATCTTTCCATATCCCTGATAATAATCATATCTGGTCGATTCATTATGCATACCCTTAGGAGCCAATAGAGAATGTCACACAAAATTTACAAGTTATATTTGTATTTTGTTGTGAATGGCGACTGCATCCATCACCCAGGAAGATGAGGTGTGAACGAAACCCTTATATTCTTGTTTTTCTCTAGTTTGTATAGATTAACCCCCCCCCCCCTTCAATCATGAGATTTTTGTTTGTTGTTTTTTGTAGTTTTTAAAAATAACTCCTTTAATTCCCTTCGATCAGGAATTTTCCAAGTGCTCGGCACGTGTTCTTACATGTGTTCAGACAACACATTCCAAAGACCAAGGAGAGCTCCTGCCAGTGGTTTTCATGTGAGAAGCTGGTCAGAAAGAGATGGTCTCTTGTGGCACATATTCAGGTGAGAAGAACATAATATGACAACATAGCATTTCTTTTTAAAAGATACTGTCCTTGTTGCATTGACAGTTTTTCTTATATCAGAGTTCATGTTGGGCATGTTTTGATATAAACAAAGTCTTCCTTAGGGCTCCTCACGATGTGACTTTGTTAAAACAGCTTCGCTCTTGTGCAATGCATAGCAGCATTGAATGGAGATCAGATCAAAAGATTGCTCAAAAGAAAAAAAAAGGCCACCAAAATACAATGTTTTCAATCTGCAAATTTGTTGTTGAGAAGCTGAATTCAACCATAAAAAAATAAAAAAATAAAAATGAAAACCTATTCAATGTTTTTGTCATTATCATTATCTTTTTATTATTGTGTGTGCCAGGAATAAAACACTGAAATATTGTGAAATAAGAGTTTCTGAAGCATGACAGTCTTACCATTTCTGAAGTCTGAACCCTGTAAAATGTGTATCCCCCCCCCCCCCCCCCTTTTTTTGGGGGGGGGGGAAGGGTGTCAAAATATACTTTTTGAAACACGGATAAGAATTAATAGTTGATTTTTTAATTTGAATTGATTCATGAATTTAATATCCTTTTGCTTAGTATGTGATGAATTGAACTTGTGTGTGGGACAAGCCGTAAGAGTTTAATAAAGGGGAGTAGAATAAACGTGAGAATCAAGGAAGGTAGTACATACAGCTTGTTAAGATTTAGAAACCCCAAAATAATTTCTTTATTTTTTTCTCTTGTCAGGACTATCATTGTACAGAGATGGCCATGAGATCAGCTTGCCACCGTCGGTTCACCTTGAGTCAAAACCCAAGTGCTCCTTTACCACCCCCACCCCCACAGCCCATGGTTTATCCACCCGATGCTGCTTCGCAGGCCATCAGGAGGTTTGCCATCAAACCACCGTACCCAGAATTCGCTGTAAGGCCCTCACCCTTATTTTAGCAAATCTCATTTTTCGCTTTTTTTCATCTCTCCCTTTGTAACATTATTGAGAGGAGGTTTAAGAGAATGAAATGTTTCTGTGCTTTTTCTTAAAGAAGCGATTGCAGGCAAAAAAAAAATTGTTTTCTGATTTTGTAAGCCCAAGAGTACGCAGTTCATTAGCTTGATTTAATTGGAAATGTTAGTTTACTCACAAGAGACTTTTTGGATGAAATGAAATTTGAAATGGTCCCTCATTGTTGTGTTTTTGTTGAATCCCATCCCTTTGGGTTGTGGCATGCCGTAATATTTTCTTGTGATTATTAGTTTTAAAAATGGTTCTTTTTTTCTTTCATGATATTGTCATTCTTACAATCTTGTCCTCTTGATACAGGAACAGCGAGAGGGTCCCGTGTCTAAGCACATACGTCTGACTGCAGCTTTGATACTGAGGAATATTTGTCACCATTCAGCAATGGGAAGAAAGTAAGACTTAACTTCTGTGTATGATATGGGTAGTGTATGTTACCACATTACCCGAATAGATCGGCTGTCTTAGGTGATTAGACTATAACTCTTATATCATTTAATTCCCCCTGGATTCATTTGATCATCTTTCTCTTATTTCTGTGGATGCTGTTGGAAATAAGTAATGGAAAAAAAAAACGAAAACAGATTCCAATTATTTCTGACTGCTTCTGCCTGCCAGCCAAATATTCTCACCTATGAATATTAACAGTTAAGAAATAGGCATGAATACACACAATAGTGCTGTGAGCTGAACTTAAAATTTTAAATGGTTTCGTGTTGCTGCTTATCTCATTACATCACTGTTACACACAGTGAGACATGACATGACATTTTTATCAAATTATTTGCTTTCTGTGGGGGGCCACGGTGGCTCAGTGGTCATGGCTCTGGGCACTGAAAAGAGGTGACGCGGATTCGAGTCCGACTTAGGAACAAAAATCACATAGTGATTTTTATCGCTAAAACCCCAAGACCACTCCCCTGATCCCTACAACATCGGTAGGTAGGATCTAGAGCCTAGTCCTATCGGAGACGGACGATAAACTCGGA
>JAUEKY010042318.1:0-11371 GCA_031833965.1 Scyllaea pelagica
CACGATGACAGGGCTGTGGCTGGGGTCCACCATGATGAAATAAGTCTGGCCACGCCGCTGCATGCTCACCAGGGCTCCCTCCGTGTCGCGGAAATATTCGGTCAGCTCCCCGACCGTGTGGTTGTAGACGTGGGTGACCACTCCCTTTTGTTTCATATTGCTGTAGAAGAACTGCAATATCCGTCCCGATTGGTCTCGCTGGACTGCCAAGCGACCCAAGGCGTCGTAGAAATACGTGAACCGGAAGTGGCTGTGCCGGGTGATGGACGTCAGCTGGCCGGCCGAATTGAACGAGACTTGATCCAAGCCACGCTGAGCCATAAGCCCATCGCTGTCAAACTTATAGCTGACCCCGCCCATCATGGAAATCTTGTCCCCGGCATCAAACTCCATGTGCCGGGTCTTGCGCTGGTAGGTAATTTTCTGGATATTACCGTCCCCATCGTAATCAAACTTCCACACCGTTTTTCCCTGCACCAAAACTTCGGTCACATGATTGTCCACATCGTAAATGTATTCCACTTTTGTTTCTTTCCAGTCACCAATCTTTCGCTTCCATTCATGCACCCTTCCGATTTTGTCGTAGTCGATATTGAGCTCAAACTTCTGCTTTTTGCCAAATTTCATCAACGCTCGTATCAGTTTACCGTATCCGTCATACTCTCGGGTCAGGACCATGCCGGCACTGGAGAACACCTGCTTGGCTTCAGTCACCCACTCCACATTCATGTTGTTGATGGAGGACAGCTTCCCGTTGTCGCTGCTGTAGCTATGGTTGGAGGACAGGCTGATGTTGTTGGAGAGCTTCATGGCCGTTTCCGTCTGCCTGAAATTGTTGTCGTAGCTGAAGTCAAACGACGCCCCGACAAGGCTGGGGTCATGAGGGAAAGTCACATCTGCTTTGCTGACTAGAGAGCTCAGGTATTTGAATTTGAGCATGTTGGCATAACCCTTTTGGACCGTGAGAGATGCGGTGGAAATGTGCTGAGCTTCTGGATGATAACTGAGGTTGATAAACGTCTGGTCAAACATGATGAGGCTTTGCTGTCCAAGATCGTTGTAGCGGTACAGAATTCTGCGCTGCTCACTGGGATAAATCACCTGGAATTGGAGGCAGGGGGGGGGGGGGTAGGGGACGCCAACATGAAACTTGTTATCATCATTCAGATGATAGCTCATCCATTGATTATTGTTTATCTCAAGTAAAGCATGAAGAGTTGAATACAACTTACAACTTATGAATGCATGAGTATATCAGAGGCATGACTGTGAAAAAGCATAGTAAGCCCAATCATTCAAACTCACTGCAAAGATGGTTAACACTGATTCATTATCAACTATAAATTCTCTTCAAGCCTAGAGGGAGTTGAAAACTATTTCAGTATAGATAAGTTTCCCCTCCAAAGGGTGTGAGGCCACTCATCTAATTTGAATTTGAACTGGAACCAATGTGTTATCATGATATGGGCCTGAGGTGTCTGCAAATTGGGAGGCAAAATTTTGTTTGAGCTTTGTTGTTGGTGGTGAAGATGATGATGTGGTAATAGTGATGATGATGATTAATGTAGTAATGGTGGTGATGACAGTGATAAAGGTGATGATGATGGTGATAAAGGGGGATGATGATGATGATGATGATGATGATGATGATGATGATGAGCTGATGGTGATGGTGATGACAATGATGATGCTAATGGTGATTGTGATGGTGATTATGATAATGATGATGATGATGATGATGACAGTGATGAGGGTGATCATGGTGATGGTGATGTTGATAAAGGAAAATCCAAAACCCTGAGGGGTGATGGAGGTCCAGCCCACCTGTAGGAGTTTCCCCATGGCGTCGAAGTCCTGGATGTAGGGCAGGCTGAAGCCGGGGGCCTTGTACATGAACCTCTTCCTGCCCAGCGTCAGCAGCGTGTTGAAGAAGTGGTGGCCCAGCACGGGTGTGACGACGTACTGGAGGTGGCCGTACGCATCGTGTGTAAACAGATACTGCTTCCCACTGGGCAAGAATACGTCAGTCAGCTTTTGAATACAAAACAACACGAATTGAATAGGCCTTTGTAGCTTGATAGGTAACACCAATAGTGTTTGCTGGACATACAAAAAAGTAAAAGATTAATATAAGTCCTTTGCTTTAGATTTCATTTTTCTTAGGAATATTAATCACAAAGGGAAACTCATTTTCTCATAATTTAAATAATATCAAATGATAGGGAAGAAATTGGATGTTTTTGTACTATTTCATTATCATTTAGAAATTTTGGCACATTTTTCTACAGGAAAAAACATATGATACCTGTACATTTGAGTCTAGAAAGTGAAAAGTCAATGGACAAGAGAATGACCACATTGGCAGCTTATACATGGGTTAAAATCCTCTCCTCCTTAGAACGGAGTTATTAATGACTTCAGAGTGACACGGTACCTTTCTATGATCCCTGTAGAAAAAGCGGAACTGTTTTCCTCCAGGTTTCAGGGTTCTTTCCTTAATCTGGCCAGGATCTTTGTATTTCCGAATCTCTGTGAGTTCCCCGTACTGCCACTCAGTGATGTCCCCATGACTGTCGTAGGTTACGTTCATGGAATGATGGGAAGAGGCGGGAATGAACTGGATGGGAAGCCCGATGGAATTGTACACCACCCTGATGATGTCCCGTAGGCTTTTGTCTTTGACAGTTTCTGTATGGGTCCTTCTGTCGTATTCCACAGTAATCAAATTGTCCCCGTTGATCTAGGTAGAGGAGGAAAGTCATAGCATCTTTGTCTATGGGTTTGAATAATCATGAAAGAAAAACAAGTTGGAAACAGACAGCCACAGGCTGGAAAGGGTGGAAGCTCATAAAAACTGGTGCTTGCAATCTCAGAAAACCTTGTTATCCTATCATAAAGGAGCTAAGCAACTAATTTAAGTCTCAACAGGCTTATCAATCAAGGGTTTCGAGAAATCTGTTAAACTGTGGAGGCACATGATTAGCCTACTTTATTATACAGACTCCTTGACTTGCCACAAGAATGCGGAATCCTGATTCAATAATAACAAGGTGGAAATGGTTTTCCTGCTACAAAGCAGTAATTTATCTACTTCATCATTATTTGTTGTCTACCCTCCTTGTGTTCTCAGCACAGACACAAACAAACACTCAAAGTTCAAAGAAGGATGCACACCCTCTGAGTGACGAACAATGGTGTTTCCTTTATTTTTGAATGTTGAATTCAGTATATCATCAATAGAGAATCCACAAACCCCATGCTGATAGATTACACTTAACTCTTACTTCTTTGTGTATCACCTTTTTCATAAACTAGTTGGCCCTGACAAGTGCGCCCAAAAATGCACAAGCCACAAAGTTAATTCTAGACTTTCATAAACGTCCTTCCATATCTTTACACTGATAGTTATTTTAAGTCACATCGTTTGACTTCTGAACTACTAGGCAAGCTAGTGATGCAATATCTGAATTTACATGACATTTCTCCCCTCCTCCTCTCCAACCCTCCCCCCCCCCTCCCCTCATTCCCTGCCAAATCCAACTTTGGTTCCTGGTAATACTGCACAATTGTTTGTTAATCAATCAAAATAGCCAGAAACTCCTGAAGAGAGCGACAACAGAAAATGTTTGGAGAAGGTCCAAGGAAGCCGAGTGCTGTCATGAATCGATATATGTGAAAGCTCTTTCCCAAAGTTCTAGTGCGATTAGTGTGACTTGGTTTAGTGTGCCTACTTTAACTGGGCCTAACAATGCAATAGCCTGGACAATAAGCTGGGGAAAAAAATCGATAATTTCTGTAACTGTGTCGTACTACGGTTGAGTGATGACCATTTGGGTTTGCCACTGTGAGGTTGTAAGTTATGCGACGTTATAAGTTCAACTCGCATTGGTGATGTTGGAAAGTTGTGACTTGAAAAAGTTCTTTATTTACATCCCCCCCGCCATTCAACTCAGGTGTAAACGAGTGGCTGGCAGTTGACAGTGCTAACCCTGTCCAAAATGAACCAGCAATTAGCACATCTATAAGGTGTCTTGAGCATGTTTAGAGTATCCCGGCATCCCGTGTTATGTAGCAGTTCATGGTATTATAATACAATATCCAACCAGACTGGTGTAATAGGAAACTTTGGTAATCTGGTCATGAGGAACTGAAAGAAAAAGGCTCTTCTCCGTTCCTTTGGATAATCTGGTCAGCTCTTCTAATGTCTACCTTCTTTTATAAACAGAATGGATAGGTGTTACAAAAAATCCGATTTTGTTCTTTTTCTCGTAAATCAACTGAATTTGCTGAATGAGCATTGAAGAGTTTAACGAGTGGCAACTAGATTCTTGGAGCAAAGAAGTAGCATTGAAAGATTGGAAACCACAGGAAAAGATCATTGAAACATGGACATTAGAACAAGGAAAAGAGATCACCAGGGAATCCTGTGCAAGGAAATTATCAGCCACTGGTAAGGTAAGACCAGAAGGCGAAGGGAAGAAAAGTATAGACAAAAATCTCCCAGAAGAGAAAGACAAAATTTGAGAAAACAAAGGAGAATAAGAGTGAAAAGAAAACAAAAGAGGAGGTGACATGTCAACTTTAAGGATAATGTGACTCAGAAAATTGCTGAACAGAATGAAAAGAGTAAACAGAAATGATGTAATAATGATATCAAGATGATATGCCGATAATTTGGAGATTACAGATTTTTAAAGAAAGAGGCAAGATGAAAAATGACATATTCTAGTCAAGACAGAGAGGCATTTAAGTTAAAGGCTGAGCTTGAAATCCTTTGACTAAAGACTTAATATAGATAGATAATATACATATTTGGATAGAAGAAGATGATGAGCTATAAAGAAAAGAGAGAAGATAGATATTTTCAAAACTCTCCCCTGTTCCCATGTCAAATTCTATTTTTTTTATAGCCAATCTAATTTTAGCTTTTTTACCACCCACCTTCATATTGAAACATAGAAAGTTTGCACAGTTCTTCGTGATATATTCAATGCTTGTGGTAGATATAAAACACTTTCTAATGATTCAGTAAGCTAATTTCCAATTTCATCTATATATTTGCCCTAAAACAAAAAATGATCAAAAGCTTCTGAAGTGCTAAGAACAAGACGTACAGGTTTTTTTTTTCTTCCATCTGTTTGGACATTTTACTCATTCCTATTTCTTTATATTTTGGGTGCAATTTTGGGCTTTAAAAAATCTATTTTGCAAAATGCAGGTATCAACTACCAGGAAATTTCAATGTTTCTATCTTACACAGAATCGTTGGGAGACTGAAGTTATAGAAGGCAGAAGGAGAAAGGGGAGCTTGGTTGATTCATTGACCACTAATCCCTTTTCAACCCTATTTTGTATTGCCTTTCAATTTGATACACTGCGACTTCTTGCATGCTTTAGAATAGTGTTTCAAAAAGCAAAATAAATCATCTTTAAAAAAGCCCACACCCTTCAAGCTTAGAACTATAATCAGAAAGAAACAAACAAAAAACCTGATATACGATTAAGAAGTAACTGGCTGGTGAAAAAGCAAAAAAAGAGTATTCAAATAAAAGAATTAAAAAGAAAACAATCCAATCATTCATAAAGCAAATTAAAGAGCTGCGCTCAAGATGCTGGTAGGTAGAGGCTGAGGCATGGCATTTTTATCCCAGCATGTAAAACAGGAGACAATTTATTTTCCTAGGGCACTGGTCTCCCTGGGAAGAACGCTCTCTTCCATTGCTTTACTCTGTAACAATTTAAAGACCCTTGTATTAATTTTAGCAATAGCAAATCAATTAGCAAATCAATCTACAACTTTCAAGAGTGAAGCCCTCGCCACTTATAACTTCAGCAAAATTTTCCCCTTATTTCGGAGTCAGTAGTCATGTACCCACATTTCTTTGAATCAGTAATGAGTCTATTATTCATAAAAGAAAGTAATTAAAATTCCTAAGGGGTTACGAGTTATTTTCAGCTTATTAGTCAGTGCTCAAGTACAACTTGTTTCAAACAATTCCAAGTGCTGCTTATTTCTAAAAGCTTTCGTAACTTTTAGAGCCCTGACTGCTTTGCGGCCAGAGTGTCACACTGCCACAGATCTAGTGACAAGGATTTCACAATATCAGTCTTTTCACGTCACTTTGATGTGCACATAGAGGTGAAGAGATTTCATTAAGTCTGTTCCCTCCTAGGAGAATAAAACCCTTAAAATTATGCACCGTGAAACACATGATGATATTCCCGGCTCTCAGGATTCACTGAGTTTTTCGTTGAGTCCCAATTCTGATTTGAAAACTGTCTTCAACAAATCCACCACATATCACATAATTATGCAAACTTATCTTAGTTGAGAATTGTAATATAGAAAAAAACCATAACTATTTGACAAGCTTCAAGATACCTTCTGTAGAAATTTAATAAGATTTGCACAAGGAAATAACTATCAAATGAGTTCGAATTTTCAAAGGCAACATGTATTAAAGTGCTGTACTTGAGTCAACTAATTGTGACGGAGAATGTTAGTAGTTGTGCTGCTTCACAAAACAATACACATCACATCCCACCAGACCATGGCCAAACCTCCACATCAAAGTACCATAGAGCTGCTAAGTCACAACACAAACAATGATTAGTCAGCGCATGCTTTAGCGTGTGTTCAGACTCTAGATGGTTACAGTTGTTATGAGATTGTAGATTGGCCCTGACCATTAATCGTTGCAAGACAAGATGTTATTCTAGCCAGAGAGCGCAAAATGCAGTGCCCATAAGACATGATATCATGTTGCTGAAAAGTGTTTCATTCTCCAAGTAACATCTCACAGAGTAAAAGTTTGAATGAATGCATGTTATCAGAACTGCACATTCAGCATGAAATAAATCTTGCGTATCACTTATTGCCTGCAATCTCAATGTTTACCTTTTTTCCTTACTCGTGTTTCTCTTACTCCCTCAGTTTTCCTATTAAACTTTGATATGTTTCCAATAAAAAATTTTTGCCTAGCTCACAATTATGTTCAGAATGAAAGAAGCTAAAAAGTCAAACGATTGTACACTGTTAGGATCAGTGGTTCCAAACAGATGCCCTTGTCATGAATTAGTTAACACTGCAAGGTCAGAACTTTGTTGAAAGCAGACACTGCATGGATAAGTCATACTGCTCAAATTAAAAGATGACATGCATTTATCCTCCTGCCTCCCTTAAGAATGTTTTCAGCTCTCTTTCAATAACAATCCTGGTTGAATGTTCATGTTGTTGCCCCTGGCATCAAGATTCAATATCCTTTCTGAGGCACAAAGGCTGATGAAATTGGCTCTACCAATGTGAGATATGCACTTATGTTATCTCAAGTGACCTTATAGCTCAGCATCTCACTAAACGTGTTTCAAAAGCCAGCCATGAGGGACGGAATTCATTAAAACTCCCTCCTTACATAAGTATATTGACCCCTAGCACCTTGCATTTTTTAAGAGATGATAAAAATAGAAAATGGAAAACATGATAATCAAAGAAGGCAAACATCCCAATTTATAATTTGAAAATCATTGCATCATGGATGAAAAGTCAGAGCTCATAGCAAATGGACGTCTTGAGGCAGCAGAATAAGGCGGTGTACCAAGCTGCTCATGGCAGCTGAAATCGAGGCATTTCCTATTCAAAATGAAATAACCTTCTCAATATTGCTGAGTGCCTACACAGATTCTAGATTTGAACACACAGAATCATGGCTGTTGGATGCTGACTATCTGCATTTGTGGTCTTGGGCTACAAATGCACCGATATCCTTGTGCTCCTTCACAACCAGTCCAAAGTCAAGAGACCCTCAAAAACACCAATATGGATCCATTGCACTCAATAGAGGCTAATGGGAGGTCAATAGGACAAACGTGTCTTGTGACTGGTGTGTAGTAAGCATGAAGACAGAAGTACGCTTGTAGGCGCCATACTTTGACGACAACAATATATTTTGATCAGCAAATTTTTATGCAGTTGATGATATTTAGGAATATAGAGAACATACAAAGATAAGTGTTTTTGAATTTTTTTAAAATGGTGCCAAAATTTAAAGTTACAAAAAATTGAAAATTTACTTTATGATCCGACATTCATATTTCACTCAGTCATTAGATGGCGTGTGAAAATGAATGAAGGAAACTGTTTTATTACACCTGGTAACTTATTTCTGCCCCTCAAGCTGTACAGGGAAGAATTTGCTGACAGACTGCAAGGCAGTGGTGAATATAAAATGTTACTCATAGAAAAGACAAATTGTGTGTGGAAGAGATGAAAACAAAAGCCAGTATGAGGGGAGATTGGGACGTGGTGTGTTCCAGGGACATACCAGAAGGGCTTTATCTTTGCCCATTCCTCCTAGAGAATCATGCACATGCGTGCTGCCAGCCTGGCCTACCCGCATCCGCTGACCAATCTTGTGAATTTCTCTGGCAGGGCTGGTTCGGAGGCGACGCAAAAAGAACCTCCACTCCAAACGATGCACGGAGGAGCCTGGGACGATGACTTTGCGTTTGTAATACATGCGGTTCTGGCTTGCCAAAATGGGGTGACGCCCTGTTTCTATGGCAACGGTTAGTTTGCTGGGGAACAAAACAACGACTGCTCCGTCTGGCAAGTAAGTGACTTTAGTTTGCGTGTTTCCTGTGGTGGTTGGAAATAGAGCAGAAATGATAAGTAAATATATGGAAATAGTTTTCATTGCTGAAAGAATAATCTGAAATGATTTTATCAGGTATCCAAAACAAGCAGGAAGAGAAAACAGCCTTTCAACATGACAGCATACAGATATTTGAATTTTCGTACAAATAGATCCCCTGCTAGAAGTTTGAAAAAAGTATTCCTATGATGATCCCTACAGTGCCCATTGGGTGGTACATAGGGAATCTGATAACAAAACAAAAACAAATTTCTATCGTGACCGTGGTTCAACATCCAATTTCCCAACCAATTGTCTTGTTTGAAACATGAGGATATGAGCAGAGCTTACAGGATACAACTGACAGGAAATATTCACAACAGCTTGTTCCATGAAAGACATGAAATAGCATGAGAGGTTGCAGAGATATCAAACAATATGAAAGAATACAAAGGGGTCTCTTAAATGCTTTAATACTTTGAAACAGTTAGAGAATTTACAAAACAACAAACAAAAAAACAAACCAAAAAGGATCATAAGCAATACAGACACTGTACGGACACAAGGGAGAGTGAATACTGAAAGTGAAAGTCATTCAATCTTGGCCACAGAGAGTGCAGGGAGATGATGACTGGAGAAAACAGAGTGGGGTTTGGATAAACTTGTACCAATTACTGATGTAAAGAAAGCTCAAGGACTTTGAAAGTAAACCATTTCATTTTCCCAAAGAAGAATTCTTTACACAAAATTTTGATGATTTATTTAAGAGAAGCAGGATTCATAAACTTATAAAATTTCAGGAGTTCAATTAACAACGAGGCTTGGTTTTAAAAACTGGATGGACACGAAGTAGCTGGTACAGAATTGAAGATTTCTTTTCAAACCAAAACAGAGTTCAAGGCAACACTGAACTATGAATGACACCTCAAATACAAGCAATTAGTCAGTCATTCTATTCTCTTTAAACACTTGCTAATTCAAGACAGTTTAACTTCCAGGTTATCTCTAGCAATAGGTAAGAAAGCGTACTTTATTCCAATGAATACTGCAAAATGATTTTATCATCCATAAATCATATATGGAATTATCATTAACCCATTCATTCAAAATTATCTATCGAAAACTAGAGAAAGCTATCAACAGTTCAAAAATGCAGAAAAGATAAGACATGAAAAAACAATTTTTCCCTTAAAAACTTAAAAGAAGTGAGAAAATATTTCTTGATCTAAAGACTCCACACTACATTGATGTGAACTCCTGCTACGAATCTCGCAAAGACAACGACAATTGAATGACAAGATGAGAGACGAATCCACTCTACCTCAAAGACATAAAAATGAGAAAATGTTATCACAACAGAGAGTTTTCTCTCGTCTCCATGCAAGTCTCTGGTGAAAAAGATGCATTCCTGACATTTTCTATAGACACTGCGTGAGAGTTGAGTGAAGCGAGTTAAACAAAAATACAAACAAAACTCTGAAAATAAATTGGGTTACAATAAAACCAACAAGAAAAAAAAACTAACTTTGAAACTAATTACAACACAACAAATGCAAACCTGAACTACTGCAACTGAAAAAAAAACCCCTGTTGACTTTCAAAGAGCATGCTGGTTACATTCTGAACATGAAAAAGCTAAACAGGCGGTGAAGACGCCATTGGTTTCTTTCAGGTAAGAGTCATAAACATGGATGATATAAAACTCAAGAGAGGAACCAGATGACAAGAGATGGTTGACAACTACATTAAGGACAGATGTCAGAGAGAAGAGTTACAACATTCTGTCATAGTTTCTGTTGACCATTATTTGGTAAAGGATTTCAAAGTTTGCTAAATGGATTCCAGAATGCTCTTTGCAGGGTTTGACAACAAATAAACAATCAAACAAAAACCAAATCATACAACAGGTCGCAGGTAACTCATCACAGCCAAACAGACTGAAGGCTATGATCACACTCAAAATGATCAAGACATTTCTAAATTTCTAATTTATCTAGTTTTTCTATAGATGACAAAAATATCTTTTAAAACTAACAAAATAAAAACAAACAAAATCAAAACACAAGAAAATAATCAAAACAACACGAAGGACGATGTTCCCCCTTGAGAGCGGCATTCTAAGCTTGAAAGCAGTTTTTTGTGAGTAGTTTCAGTGTCTAAAAAAAGTGCAGTGGTTAGGGTTCTGGTTAATAAAGCTTTAGTCAGTGACAAAACTTGGAAGGAGGAAAAAGTGATAGACCACTCCCGCCACCAGAGTCAGGGTGAATAGGTTCTTTTTAGGAATGGATTGTTTAGGAGTAAACCTTCATGCTCTTAACATTGGGAAAATAGGAGCCAATTATAAACAAACGGAAATCTTTTTTTAGATGACGTTTTTTCAATTTCATCATTTAAATGGTATCTGTTCTCTGATTGATCTACAATGAATTCCACATTGGAAGGAAACTTTGCTGATTTCAAATATTTAATTGTGTTAATTTCATTTAAGTTTGAGGAAAATGAAGTTGCATTTATTGGAAAATAGATTGATCTCTCTGTCTTAGATCATCAGATTCTACGGGGAGACCCCAGTAAGTGCTTCTTGGTCATATGAAATATTGATTACATTGAGAACAGATAAAACAGCATGATGTGTCAGGGACTGGGAAATCACTCAAGTTGAATATAACACATAAAGTAATACATTTTTAGCTTGGGGGTTCAGTAGTTATGAGAGAGTGTTAGAATGGTTAGATTGCATA
>JAUEKY010042429.1:0-11369 GCA_031833965.1 Scyllaea pelagica
TTGGCTTAATGGCATGATCCAGAGAAATTCCGTCTCAATGAGAGTCGGCCCTACACTGTAATGGTAAAAGGGTACTGTATAATGAAATGAAATGAAACAATTCTCTTTTAACCAAAGACTAAAACAATATCTTTTGGTATAGATAAATACATGTCATGAATGATTATTATTATAGGCACATAATGACAATCATTTGATAAGGGGGTTGACATAAATAAAAAATTGTTTGGCATCTTTGGTAATCATCAGCTGATGGTCTTTAGTTGTGTTTCCTGAATATCTTAGACACTTGAATTTCACAAGGAATTCTATGATATTTTCTACTTGTTATTGTTGGCAAATCATAATGTTTCTCCATCAAGAAAAGCAATTATCAACACCTTATCAAGATGCCAACAGAATAGAATGAGACATACTACTATTAACTACCAACTCAATACAACAAGACTAGACATTATGCAATCCTGCCCATTGTAACACTTACTCCACATGTCTTTTCTCCATCATCACTTTAAATTTCATGTCCTCGCTTAAGAAAATTGTAGTATAATCTAACCCCATATTTTTATTGTAGCTTTATTTGCATTGCTTCCCCCAGGAAGTAAGCAGAAAGACAAGGGAAACTGGAAAATGCAATTTTCATTATAAAGTGTTTAAGTTGCAAATGTACTAATGAGGAATTCAAATTTGGCATAAGAAGTTCAATAGCATCAAAACGAATTCAATTTTGGAGCGCAAAATTTCATAGGCTGATGATTTAATTTGGTGCCCACTATCATTATTAGAAAAAGTCACTAAAGATCGCAAAAGCCACATAACAATTCCTAAATATCAGCACAAGTTAATCGTCTGCTTGCTCTTTTTAAACATCTAAACAACAAAATATGATCAATTAACACCAGATGATAACACTCAAAAACAAAAGATGACTATTTCAAAATCCAAAACCACTCTAAGTTACTCTTGGTCTAAGCAAATGGTCAAATGTTTACAATTGGCACATTTTAATTCCCTATGCTGCATTTTGTTGCTCTATGCTGAATTTGAAGTCACTTTGTGCACGTTTGCTCCATAAACACTATACAATCAGGCCAAGCCCGAACATTCAGTCAGAAGATTGATGCACCTTAACAGGACCATAGGGATAGAAATAAAACCCACACCAACTGAGAAAATGATTTCTCCAGTAGATTTTAACATCACATGTCAGTTAATGTCTTTCATATTGAAACGGCAGTATGATTAATGAAATATCGAAGACTGGTATGTTCTCATTGAGCAGCTGCTTGCTGCACTTTCCCTATCATCCTCATTTCCACTATAATCCTAAACTTTTATCTCGCATACCTCAATCCACTCCCCCTTTTTTCTGATTCAACAATAATCCCCTAATCCACGCCCCCTTTTCTCCAAAAACAAATGAATAAAGAACGAATGAAATTAAATAAACAAAAATAAAAACCATCAATATTAAGTTAGTGTGAAGCCATTCTTCAGTTCAGGGTAATAATGGGATATCTTTAAATCTTGTGTATATTTAACAAAAATAAACATTGTAGTCAATAGTCAAACACTTCCTAGGTTGGAAGAGCATATCAACAAGCACAAAATGACTAGAAAGCCTGGAGACAACTGATCAAATCCCCCCCCCCCCTCCCATACCCATCATCATCAACACAGGAAGTAAGATGAAAAACCATACATGATAACAGAATGAAAGAATAGGCAGAGAGATTCAACCTGCAAGTGTACCAAACCAAAACTATCACTTTCTAGGAAGAATAGTGTTCACGTTCAGATGAAATAAAAAATAGATAAATAAATGAAAATAAGAATAAAAAACATATCATGATATCTCTTAAAGTGTTATCTTGTCTTTCAGCACCTTTACCAAAGTTCTATCATGGAAATCCCTTTGTAGATAACGGGTAAACATCTGACAAAGGAATCCATATAGAGATCATAAGTCAGAACCAGCATCTTGTCATATATTGAAAAAAACATACATAATATTCATACCTTTGTCTCATTTGTCAGCGCGTAGCTATCTAAGGGTAAAATTCAACCAAAATTCAAGAGAAATAAATTAATTATTATTCATACCAAGAACCTGCCTAGACCAGCCAGAAACAAACATCACCTTCCAACAACAAAAAAACCATCATAAAACACACCATGGCCCAAACATGGACCAACAAACATAAAGAATACAACAAGAAAGACCCAAGCCATTTTTTGAAACGTAGCAACCAGGTCACCATCTTTCGGCTCAGAACGGGACACAATCGACTGAAACAACACATGCACACAAAAGTTAAAATTGGAAACACCCCCCTCTGTCTATATGGAAAAGATAACGAAAATGCTAAGCATGTCTTAATGGACTGCAAAAATTAAAAAGGGCAACGGAAAAAGTACTGACCAGCTCCAACAGAATTTACTACTACACTCTATGGCAAGGCTGAGGACCTGCAGCGGACCTCAGACTTGATTGCGGACATTGTACTGCAGCCATAGTCCTCCATTGAGGAACAAGAAGAGGAAGTAGATATCAGGATGAATCAATATATAGACAAAGCGTAAAATATCTTGTCTACAAGACTAGGTACACATAGAACAATCAGAGTTGGTACAAATAATAATTTATAAAAAAAAAAAAGCATTCAATTTAAAGTTGAAATGTTTCTTGGAGATAGTGGAACAATTCAAGAGTAAACTAAAAGGAAGCAGGCGGGGTGTTAAATGTTGCCAAATCTCCAATCTCCTTTGTTGTATCACATTTCAGCAAAACCTAATAATCAACCATGGGCTGTTAAGGTCCCATTTTCATGACAAAAAAAAAATAATAAAAAGGTGAAGGTGCATTAGATTAAAGCAGAATATGAATAAGAGAAGAGCACAACAAAATAAAAAAAAAAACTCTAGGGAAGTATTGATCCGATAATTTCAAAGACAATCCTCCTGCATTTGTAACACTGATGTTATTTAATTTCATTTTAAACATCTTTTAAATATCAATATTTCACAAGATGAATGAATTAAAGACTTAATGTCCAAAACAACTTTTCCATCAATTCCATCTAAATCACAATGCTACAAGCAACTTTTATAATAGATGTAGATCTCTTTCTCTCTAAAAATCCTTCTTTAAGATGTAGAATCGACTCAAAATATATATCTAAGTTGTATCACAAGTGAAAAATGTTGAAAGAACACAGCTCATTATATGTTAGCAGCATGCTGCTAGATACTGATCTTAATAGTTGCAGTATATATCATATATAAAGACATGAAAATTATATATATATGAAACCTTATTCTATACCAGTAGATGCTTTTGTTGCATAAATACAGAGGGTGTTTGTTAATACTGCAGGAGGAGAGTCTATCTTTGATCCCATGTTCCTATTTTGTTCATCTGACTCCTTTTAAATAGATTTGTAGAATTTTCAGGCTTAAGATGTTAAAATGATAACTGAATTTGATTTAGCCTATATAAAGATGGCAGAGAAATTAAGATTAAAATCTTAATATCATGGTCAAATGATTTTAGCAAAAGTAAGAAAAGCAAATCCAAGAATATACATAAACATATTGTCAAGGTGCAAGCCATTTGGTTTAAAAGTCATCCTTGGGCCAAAAGTGAACAAGTGAATGATTAGATATTTATCAACATATTTGTAGACTAAAATCTTTAGAATGCGCTAGTATTCAACTTCATAATTTAAAAGATATTTTTGTAAAAACCTTATATGTGAAAGATAAGAGACATGCTTTTTTGTTCTTCTCAAAAGTGTAAAATATGACTTAAGCCAAATAGCTAGCCCCTTGACAATATTTCCCTAGAACAGGTAGTCATTGAAATCATGATCCATCCCTTCTAATTCTTAATTTTCACACTGACCACTCTTAAACTCTTTATCCTGGAATAAACTGAAAGAATACTATCACAATATATAATAGTAGAATATTCCGCAGTTCAGGTGAAACTGATTTGAAGCTAGTAAGGTACCAGCTTGAAACTTCTTTCGCAACTGGGTATTAGTCAGAAGGTCCCTGAGAGCCAGGCAGAGTCCAACTAGACTATAACAAAAAAAATACAACCTTAACAAATATTTGCATGCTCATGCTTGAGACGTCATATTCCTCATCTCATATTGCTACCAGCTGAATGCATTTCTAACTTCTTACTCCAATGACAAATATGTATAAAAATAGTGTCTGCAATGATTGTCACAAAACGTATGTGCACTGCCTTCAATTAATCATCACACCCCTTAAATGTTTGTATCTATTCAGTACTATTAAACTTGACATTTCACATTAAATTTCAGGGTATCCTTCACTATCTTATAAAAAACTCTCCCACATCTGTCCATTACCTCTGTAAATTCTAATAGTGGTGGTAAAAACCCTTAGTAACAACCAATCTATAGCGTGTTTCTGTTGTGAAGGACTATTCCAGTTTCACTCTTGTTATATCTTTTGCAACAGGAATACACTGACTGACAGGTCACATTTAACCCCATTGTCAATATTGTTGTTGTTTTTGTAATTAGCTTCCCTTTTATACCGCCCAATAGGCAGTGTAGGGACGTGACATACCAGAATAGGTAAAAAAAGTACAAACCCAATATGATATTCAAACAAAAGTCAGGAAAACTCTTGAGCCAAGAGATTAAGACAAGACTCTTGAATGACTCAAAGAAAATACAGATTGAGGTGTACATCAAGAGAGGTCAAACAACATTTTAATGCAGCCTGAGTATGGACTTGCCACCTCATCTACAAAGATACACTGCTTAGCCACAACAGGCAGAATCAGAATTGTAACTTCAACATATATTCCCCTAAACCCTAAGTAACTATTGTACCCATATCCCTACTTCATATCTCAGCATCTTTAACCTATACAAATTGTTTAGTCAAAAGAATCCTCCTTTGCCCCAATTCTTATCAAAAGTAAACTGTAGAAGAACTAAAATACGATATACACAAATATAAAACAAATATCATGGATCATCATCTAATTAATCTGCATTTATCTCAAATGTTCTTTGCAAAATCTGCTCCAAGTCTTTAGCATTGTCAACATCAAAACCACTTTGGCGCATGTCTTCTAGTTTTTTCTCCAATGCTAATTTATCTTTGCCCACAGTCCAGAACAAACTTATTGCAGAGACAAGGGCTGCACATCGAAGTTCATCATTTGCAGAAGAGCTCTCTTGTATGCAGCATTTTATCATCATCTCTGAACAAGAATGAGCTGCATTTGGGAAATTCAGTTTTGTGAAACACACCACTAAACAACATACACATTGAATAACCCGCGGATGAAAATATCCGTATAACTTCTCTAAAATAGGAACAGTTCTTTCCAAATAAGGCACAGCCACAGAATATTCTTTTCTCATAAAGTGTTGAATGGCACAATGGAAATTGTCCTCAACAAAGAATTCCATATACTCTTGGGAATATCGCACCTCAAAATAAGAAAACAAATGGGAAAGATATTGTTCAAATGCTGTGCTTCGCTTTGCTATAGTTTCACTGGCAAAATTCCCCATCAACATTTTCCTTGGAAAAGATATAGCAGACATGATAGTTGAAAACTTTTTGCGCAGTGCTTGGTGAAGGTTTTCAAAGTCTTAATAACGACGTTTGATAACAGTTTGATTCCTTTGTAGATCTTGATTGTGAGAGTTGATTAGAATTGCGTAGTCCTGCAAAGAACAAAAAGTGTAACCCAAGTCTTTAAAAAGTAACTTAAACGTCAGCATAAAATTTACAGATCTGTAAAGGTTTTTTAAAGACATATCATAAGCACATCATTACCATTGCAATAATGTTTAAACACTATTAATCATCTATGATTTAGATAGCTTCGATTCTGCCATGAGATACTGACAATAGTAGTGCCGTGTCAAAACTAGTAAGAGTTGCTACAAATTTAGTAATTTAGGAGTTAACAGTGCGCTATAAAATACTATAGAGCACAATTTGCCTTTTTTAATAGAGGCCATCACATCATTTTTCTGCATGATTTTTTTTTCTTAAAAGATGTGAATAAAATAACCGAAGAAAGTACTAAAACAAGATACTCAGGAAACAATGCTCATACTCATACAGACAATAGTTAACTTTTTTTTTCATTTGCTACCCTGTATATTGCTATGCTCATACCCTAAAATTGCCAAATAAAAAAAAAACAGAAAAGAAAGCTACGACTCAATACAACATTAGTGCTCAGCCAAAAACCATAGTTGAGAGTCTTGACTTTGAAGTGAGTTAAAAAAATAAGTCTGTCTCCTTTTGTAGGGGGATTTATTTCAAAACCTTATTCAAACAGAATTTATGATATAAAATGCATTTCTTTGGATGTTAGTGGTTGTTTCCACGCACATTTTTGTCCTTATTTAAGACAGAATCTAGCAAAAAATGCAAAGGAAACAACCAGCTATCTAGATGAAATATACACTTATAGAGGTAGCACACTAGGAGGGGCTAGTTACATCCATGGGCATAGCCTATCACAATGGGTTAATGTCCTGAATTTTATTCCTATAATAAATATCCACAACTCACCACATGACTAGATCGTCCATCTTTCACTACTTCAGCTGAGATTACCTCAAAGGTGATATTATTGACAGTGGACTGGTTTCCACCCAATGGCAAAGTGTAAGGAAAGTCTGAAAGAGAAGAGTGTCACATGAAAATAAATCAATTCAAAATGTGATGTGGATGTGTGCACGTTTACCACTGTATTTTCACAACAGCTGCAATTAAGGGAATTGGAAGGAAATCTTCTTGAAGACACACATGCATGCACACACACACCACACACACACACACACACACACACACACACACACACACACACATATTACACATATAAATATATATATATGTGTACATGCCAAAACTTCCATTGCCCTAACTCCGTAACGCTGCCGTTCTAAAGAGAGAATCCAGACACAGTTTTCTCATCAATTATATTTTCTACATGGCGAGTAGAATTGCCCAAGAATGCTACATCCAATTAAGCTGTCATTGTTTCCAGGTCATTCATATAACCATCACGCAGGTCGCCATACAGCCGGAGTCAGTGAGATCAACTGGATATTGTTATCAGTACTTTCACGGATGTGAAGATTGACAATTTATAGCTATCTTCAAACCCCAATAACATTTGTGAAGTATTTTAACAATGATCACTTTATCATCCCAAGACGGTCATTTTGTTCCCTACTTTCTAAACTTTCTTTACTTCATAATTTTTATCAATGTAGCAATTGTAATGAACACTGCTTCCACCAGCTGAATATCTATATCCCTTATATCCTGTGTGAAAAAGTTTTGTAGGAATCCTAAGCTGATAGGTTGTACAATGTGTATTTTAGCACAGGACTTTTTTTCATGGAAGCACAAAACAAAGCAGCACTTTGCTTCATATCTGTATGCTCATGACTTCTTCTTGTCTTATTATGAATTTGTATGGCTGTGAACAGCGAGACTTGCAGGACTTACAACAAAGAGGTTGGGATACTTCCTATTACTCATCAGTGCACCACTTATCCTGCCAGAATAGGTAATTCAGCTGCTTGACTGAAATTCTGCCTGTTAAAGGCCACTATGTAGAATACAAATCTTTGAAATCCACTCGTACTAGATTCAAAGGTGTTTTGTGTTACTTAGGGAACTTTTTTATGTTTTGTCAATCCTCTTCAACACTTGCATCCACACAGCGTCTCATGTATACATAATATATTCTCCCCAAGTGTAAATAATTTTGAGTCAAGGTATTCTTAACACAGGTTACAAAAAACAGGACCTACTTAACAGCCCCTTGCCTGCTCCAATGACTCCATAGTAACACAAGACAATTAAAACAAGGTTTTAGTTATTCATGTCCTGTTAGGGTGGGAGATAATTTGACGGTAAAGTAACAAAGCTCTGCTGTCTCAAGAAAAATGCTGCAGCTATTTGGAGATTTCTTTGAATGGCCTGGAGCACTATTCGAAGGCAACTTGCTTTTTTTGATGAATTTTCACAAATAGTGCACTGTTTTATTGTTTCTGTTTCTTCAGCCCATTTTAAAATTGAACAAACAAAGAAAAATGTTTGCCTGCAGAGAATGACAAATTGGAATTCATCTTGCTAGCTGTTGAAGAATTTGATAATCTAAATTACATGGGTAAATGAAGAGAGAACAGTGAACTGTGAGCAACAGTGTGGTGAGTAAATGAGCGTGTGCGCAGTGGGCCTAGTGGACAGAAATTCAGGTAACAAATCTTCGAATAGCCTAGAGACACTATTCTCAGATGTCTCCAAATGACCACTTCATAAAAAAAGTGCAAACCAGAAACACACAATTTTATAGAGGACCATTAAAACAGTTTGCTTCTATCTAGACACATTTTTTTTTGTCAACTTTTAATTTGTACCTCACATTCCCTTGCCAAATGTGAGAACTGGATAGGAATAGAAATATCTTTATTCGTATCCTGGATGTGAAGAACCACTTTGTTGAAAAAATGTGGGGAATTTAGTGATTATGTCCTACATTTTACCTTTGAAATTGCTAGAGAGTGTTGGCGAAGATGCATTTTCTGCAAATGCCAAGGTCCCAGATATTTCATTCCCGAAGCAATCGTGTTCATCAGATAAGGCATTTTCGTCTGGACTGCTCAATGACATTGATGGTTCGTTTGCTGAAGAAACTCCAGAATCTGCCGACGAACGATAGTCAATTTGAGTTACACGATTGGTCTCCCTGTGTGAATCTGATATAAACGTTGGTCTTCGTTTATCAGGTGGATTCCTTTTGGATTCCAGCGACTTAGACCTTGATCTCGATCTAATCCTCTGAATGAATGAAGTCATTTTGCTTAAAAGTGTTGTGGAAACCAATGTTCATGATATTGGAATTCTCATTTCTAAAGTGTGAGGCTTATTACAAAGTTTGTAGTTGACGAGGGTAAGTATGTTAACACGGAAGAACAGAACGGCCAAGGCTTGTCTCTAAATAGCAGGCAGTTAGCAGTCGAAATGATAAATATGCCAGATAAGATCTGTTTGTATTAGACAAAGAACCAAATTAGAAATAATACGTTCATCAATACACACAACTCACCCATGATGGTCAATCACCCGGCACTCGATTTTTTATCTATTCTGCTTATTCACGTTTAAGTCTTTAAACATTGCATTCCGTACTGAAATAGAAAATAGGTCTAGGCGTCTACTTATGCCTCTTCATTTTGCCATTCGTCTTATCTCCTGGTTTTGATATCTTTTTGTGCCACCTGCTTTTTCGTAAAAAAAAGTAGACCGTCATGATAGATAATGTATAATCATAATCTCTAATATGGGGTCATGATAATAATATACATTTATCATACCTTCTTCATAAGATAATGAGCAGGCACTTTTGAAAATTTTATTAGTGGGTTCTGATGACGACGTGAAGGGCAGAATTGAAATTATAAAAAAATCACATAAACGACAATTAAAAACAATTGATTGACCTTTTGTAGGCTAGAGAGCAATTATAAAAATGTAGACATTTACAGCTATGAAAGGAATAATACGTATACTTGACAACAGGCAAATAATAACTATAGTTGATAATGATGATAATTAAGTAATAATTCTAAAATCAAAAAACGCCAGTCTTTTCTCTCAACTACATTTTCTTTATTTTCTCAATGCAGTGTCCGTTGATCTGTTTGGAAAGAATTGTTTATTTCAGATCACTTGTTTATTTCATCAGAAATATCAGGAGGAAATCTAGATTTGAAATTTTCCATTTAGGGTAGGCTACCGAAGAACAGAAAATGTGTAACCCATCAATGATTTAATTTGAATCGTTGAACATGGCTTCCCTTTGTGACGGCTAAAAACATACATTACCAATTCTCTCTCTCTCTCTCTCTCTCTCTCTCTCTCTCTCTCTCTCTCTCTCTATTCAGTATCAACTCCACTTTTGTTTTGCAGTGATGTTTGATGAAAATGATATCCACTGCCTAGCACCTGCTCTGTGTTAGACAAAATAACGAGTAAGTTTGACAGACTACCTTTGTTCGTCTTTTTTGTAGACAATTTTTGTTTGAATTCTGTTTGTGCCGAAAATAATATACTCATTGACCGTAGAAAATGTGAATAGGAAACAACGGAGATGGGCTGAAAGCAAGGACCCCCTCCTGATAGAGGAGTCCTTGGTTGAAAGTTATATAGTTTCCCCCTGACGCTACTAATAGTCCTGATAATTGTAATAGTACAAACAATCAAACAAAACAATGAAAAACACAGATTGGAGGGGAAACAGCGCAGATGTTGGAAGAATAGATGATACTTCTTCCAAGGCGCAGAATATGAACAGTTAGACTAGAGAGCCAGATTCAGATAAGGGACCTTTTATCTGGAGACACAGAGGGAGCCAATCCGCTGGTAGAGACTGGTAGCAACTTCTGCAAATCAAGGCTGCCCGCAAATGAATTATCTACCACTAACAGTTAGTTTGGGTATAATTTCTTTTTCCCCCTTCTCTTATTATTTTGTTGTTTATTGTGTTGGAGCTTCCCAACAACTGAGTTCATATCAACCTCCATAAATGAGAAAGGAAAGATTGGATAAAAAAGATGAAAGAATTTGGCACTAAAAGCGTCAACGGTAAAAGATTAAACACGAAAGCTAAAACAATTAAGCCCTTATGTATAGACACCGTCATCATCATCACGCCAATATATCTTCATCATCATCATCATCATCATCATCATTAGCAGTAGCAGCAACAGCTGCTGCAGCAGTGGTAGTAGTAGGAAGTAGGACTGGGCGGGTACACAGGTAATGAGCAGAACTCAGGTATCCGGGTAAATGGACCGGGTAGAGGGACCCGTTTAAGAGATAAAAAGCATAACTCATTCCGAATTTTCGGTTGTTTCGATCCCAAACCAAAGAAGTTCTAATTTCTTTGTCCCAAACCAAACGGTCATTACTTCTCAATCTGTGCAATTCTGTCAAAAATGGGTTACCAATTAAGGCTATACTGTCTGTATGTTGGTATTTCAAAATATTCGTTTTAAGGAATCCTATTTCGATTTTTCTTTTCACGTTTTTCTATTTATTTTTCAATCCAATATGGTAGATAAAATCATAAAAAGAACGGAACTTGTAAAGATTATTTCTTGCTTATCCACAGCTGAGGGTTTGGAACTATTATGTGAGCGCGAATGTGTCTCATACTCTTTACACCACCCCCCCCCCCTCCCCTGTCTGGATCTTTTTTAACAGTATTTTGGCATGATTTCTTCACTTAACCCCTGTTGTGGGTACCTACGGGTACCCGGGTATTAAGATGACTACCC
>JAUEKY010042651.1:0-11364 GCA_031833965.1 Scyllaea pelagica
ACTGAAAATTATCCACCTATCACACCATCCCCCCACCCCCCCCCCACATCTCAATAATTGGACTATATGCCCTATTCCTTTTATCTTTTGTAGGTGTGATGTTGATAACCTCAAAGGATAGACTTTCTCTTCAAAAGGAAATGCCTGTGAAGAAAAATCCATTCAAGGTTATTGCTTGTTTATTTTATTTGATTAATTTATTTTTTTGCGGTTGGAATAAGAAATAGGCAATGTTCATGGAGCTTTGTAATACGGCAAAGTAACAGATTTGTTTGTTCGGTGTGCCTTGTTCAATGCATATGCAATTTTGATTTGTATTTTGTGCTTTGTCCATTTCCTCGCTCATCCGACAAATTGAAACAAAGTCTCAAAACTATTTTTCTCATTCATTTTTGTGTCAAATTTCACTGAGTTGGCATAATACCAATGCTGCTGCTATGTGATGAGCATACTTCTGTGTTTGATGTATAGTCTAACTGTCCACAGAAGCCAATGATTCAAATGCACATGGAGAGTTGGGGGTGGGGGGATCATTGAAATTCACTGCTGTTGCTATGAGATTAAGATTCAAAAGATGGAAATGGTAGATACAATTTTTCTTTTATCATTATTTGTAAAAATATTTTCTTCGATGCTCAATGTATGAGATACTATAGATAATGATAATTAGAGGACTTTATTTTTGAGCTCTTTCTTTTATGCATTTTAGATTGAGAAAATCAAATTTAAGAATCATTGTACAGAGGTAAGAGATTTTGTTTTGCTTGAAATAGGGATATAGTATTTGATGAAGGGCTATTGTGTGATATAGAAAGTGATTATATTTTAACATTTGTTTTACCAGAGATTGCATTCATCAGAGCAGTCTCCCCTGTCAAAAGGATCTCATGTTTTCGACAAAGTCCAGAAGAAAACCCCAAAGCCCTCTCCCATCATTGCACCACTTCCAGTCTCTATCAAGAAATCTGCCAAAAAGGTAATGCTCCTTTGCAGCTGACGAGAGTTATGTAGCCATAGCCCCTAATACTAATAGTTTGATATGATAGAAACACCTTTGCATATTAGTAATTTGTGCAGAGCATATCTTCAATGTAGAGATTGACTACCTCTGATTAGAACATTCGAGTGTCTCTCAGTCTTAAGAGCTGCAGAATGTTGTGAATTGCCACAGTTTTACATTGTATAAACAGATTGGGCTGGGATGGACCAAATCAGCTATTACTGGGGTATAATTTAGTGTTTTTGTAGTTATAACAATAGATAATTCCACATACATTATATGCTTCATTGTAAGGAATTATTTTTTTGCTCAGGGCAATGTTTTGTCTACTTTTTTTAAAGATTTAACAGCCCCAATTCCAGAGTGTTCCAATTTTCCTGCATTTCCAATGCATCTTTTTTTAATATCCAAAATCTGTTAAAATGTCACAATATTCATTTCAATTACCTGTGTTGGTATTGTCTTTTAAAGGCTGGAAATCAAGGGAAGTTGACTGGATTTAACAAGACAGAGAAATCTACTGAAACCAAAAATGCAACAAATGGGATGAAAGCAGAAACAGACTCTCCTTCTGATGCTGTTGAAAATCAACCTTTACAAAAGTAAGATTGCTGTTTAGTGTAACGTAATTTAGAGCTGATTTTTTGGATCATATTCATATCCAGAATTTAGATTGCAAAGATGATTATGCATAACAAGCTAAAGAAATGAAATTCCTAAGAGACTTACAGACTTCAAGAGACCGAATTAGAAGTACTATGATTGAGACCAAGTAAAAATAGAAAACATCTCAAGCAAAATTGAAACTTAAGCGGTTTGGTCATATGAACAGAATAAGTAATAATAGAAGAATACCCGAAACAAAGGATTGGTCATATGATCATATGACCGGTGAAATAGATAGAATGCATGATAAAAGAATGCCAAAAATGAATCCTAGAAATTAGAATGTAAGCCCACAAGTCAAATTACCTCAGAAATAGATAATGAAAAGAAACAGTATAAAAATAGTGGAAAAGAGATGTTCTAAATTCGTTGAAGCCAAAAAGAAGAATTAGAATCCAGACAGAGAATAGTGACAAGAGTTAGATGGCAATGTGAAATAATTTCTGAGATGAAGAATGAGTCATTCAAGAGTTGGAACAGTGGGCTAGCCAACTGCTTGTCTTAATCTCTTGGCTCAGAATTTTCCCGATTTTGTTTAATATCAGAATGGGTTTGTAAGTTTGTACTTTTTGACAAATTCTGGCATCAAACATTATGTTGATTCCCTACACTACCCATTGAGCGGTTCTGGTTCAAAGGGGAAACTGATAACAAAACAAAAAAATGACATTCATATCATCATTTCATAGCAGTTGTAATGAAAGTGATAAAAGCAAGACAAGGTTGTAATACATTTATGCTGAACTGTTTAACCTTTTCCCTCTTCCTCCTTTTATTTCAGGAGGGTGAATGGATTTGACCTTTGGCTAGAACAAAACAAAGCTGATTTGAAAGACGAACATCCTGAGCTTTCAGAGGAGGACTTAGCTACCAAAGCTGTCGGAGCATTTCAACAGTTGCCAAAAGAGGAGCGCATGGTAGGTGATGGTATAGGGATGACTTGATTTTTTTCATTTTTCTGTGTGATTTTTTTTTCTGCTTCAATAAAATGAAATTAGTAATACACTGAAACCTTGTTATACCCCCAACCATGGGACCATTAGAAATCTGGCGTTATAAAGAGAATGGCGGTACAGTGAGAACTGTTCCTGAAGGGCAACAAAGAGATGAGCATATGACATGATAATATAACAACGCTATATTGTGGAAACAGATAGAATGTGGGAGTCTGGATAATAAATCATATTTTGTTCATGTGCCAAGTTGATGAATTCTATTTTACCTAAACAGTTTTGAGCTGGCAATATAACAGGAATTATTTTTTACGTCAACTTAAGCTGTGTATCTTGTTAAGTAATGGTGGTTGGCGGTTTAACACTTTTTATATCGTAATCAAACCGTACCTCAGCAAAAAGCAGGCGGTAAGTGAGAATGGCGGCTTAACGGTAGGCAGTATAACGAGATTTCAGTGTTCTTTATTCTTTACATTGTTTTCGATGCTGTTATGGCTGTACAAGCAGTGTTGCAATTGGCACTGAAATGACTGTAGCAAAACAATTGTGTCTAAAAAGTTCAATAACCTTGCTTTATTGTTGTTGTTATTATTATTGTTATTGTTGTTATTATTATTATTATTTTGAAAGCTGAAGTGTATTTTCTTCTCATTGGTGTCGTTGGTTCTTTTTAGTGATTTACCTATTTTCTAATCAAATATTCCATAACATATAGCCTTTTTAAAGATAATGCTTGCTTTGTAAAGATTCCTTTTTTTCCCCCAAGATTTTACAAAATCAAAATTCTATTTTTTTTTCATCTCTCTCTGTTTGCAGTCATGGGTTCAAAAAGCCAAAGCCCTGAGCAGTTCTGATGATTCCTCAATGAAGAGAAAGTTATCAGCAGATGACAAGAATTGTGCTGCGGATGCAAATCATGACAGCAAACGGTCCAAAACAGACAAGAAAACTCCTTTATCTCAGTCCACCAATGCCAAGCTTGCTATGTTTTCTAAAAGTGATTAAATCATAGTTCATTGTAACTTTGTAAAAGTTATTTTATTTGTTTCATATGTAAGCGTAAGTTGTTATTTATTGAATAAATCTTTGGTTAAAGCTCACAATGTCTGTAAATGTTATGAAGTCATTCTGTGTTTCAAGATAACCCTCTCTGATGCCATCAGTACGGATTTGTGTAGAATATGAATTATCTTGAATTGAAGCATCCAAATAAAATTGATGAGTGCATTATAGTAATCCAAAACTTGTCTCCTCCTTACCTCATTAATGTGTTCTCATAGATTGATGTTGTTAAAGTTGGATAGTTGAAGAGGAATAGATGTACCTCCTTCAAACAAGACTTCATGAGCAATGTTGCAGGATTTCTGATTCTGCTTTTGCGATTCAAAGGCCTTTTGTTTAAACTATTAACAGTAACAGGTATCTTGTCAGAACCGGAAAACCTATGATCTTTTTCCTATGCCTATAGTTTGGTCTCATCAAGCTGTTGAACTGCACTGCTTTTACTTTTATTATCAGGCCTGCTTACCATCTTGTAAAACACGGGACTATCCCTTTTTATGACTTTGGTGAATTTGAAAAAAATATCAAAAAAAGAGTTAAAAGTAAAAGGCTGTATTGTGTGTACTTGTGTACCTGGTGATAAGTCTCTTCTTACCAAAATACCACTTCTACTTTTACTTCTACCACCAACGCCACCACAATCACTAATCACTGCCACCATCACCACCATTACTACTACTAAGTACTAAAACTACTACTAGTACTACTACTACTACTACTACCACTACTACTACTACTACTGCTACTACTACTGCTACTACTACTACTGTTATCTCCACCACCAAATATGCAGGAAATGTAGCCTTAGCATTGTTCAATGAGACTGTCTTGTGAATGTAAGGACGTTGCTTGTATGAAATGGTTATTGTTGTGTATCTTGGGTCACAACCAGAAGCTGTTCTGAAAAAGGTGTCCCTTTTTCTACTTTTCAAAGGTTGGTGGTAGGTCTGTATTATGGTTCTGCAATGGTTACATCACTCACCCACTGTAGCTGGCAACAACTCAACAAACCTAAATTATTTTCTTGCTCTGGTCTATCTATACTGTAGCTATATCATTGAATGCTCTCAACTCTCTACCATTTTACAATGTTGCATTGGCCTTCATTTATGAAACTGCGACAGTATTGGATTTTTAATGTTTTCAGCTATTGTTGATTGGGTTTTTTAAAATCAAGGTTAGGAGGAAGGCATGGGCTTAAATGCAATGAGATATTTTCTTTGCAACAGACTCAGCTTTTACTTTTATGATGTTCTTCAGACTAAAATATCAACAAATGGGGTTTTATAAACAACAAGCATCTAATCTGTTGATATGCTTGTTTGAATTAAATCCTATTGAGAATCCCATCTACTGGCTAGTCATATTGACATCACAATGAAAATGGGTGACAAAGATATAGCGCGAGCACATCTTAAGGCTGAAGACAAACTAAGCCCGACCAGTTGTTACCTTTAAATTAAATTGAAGACAGTTGAAGTTAAAGGATGCAAAACCATAGCTATACTTAAGCTTGGGATGATTGACATATCACTGTCACAAAAGAGTGAATAATGTGCATATTTCCTTCACTTTCTTTTAGATCTATTCAATGTACTACTAAAATTGCTATTTCAAACACTAACAATGGCCTTGTTCACGTCATTGAAAGTGTGAAAGTAGAAGCATTGATTGTTGCTATGTTATTTAGAAAACTAACTTTGTATGACAGGGAAAACAAAACAATGTCTTCAGATTTCTAATTTCTAGATATCTTTGTCGCAACTGACTCATTTGAAGCTGATGTCACCAACCATATTGTAATCCTTAATTTATTAATGTGATGAATGCCCATCGATGGCTGTTTACTAGCGCCACCTTGTAGCAGATACAGCAGCAATGCTAACTTTTCCTTCCTAGGATCCTAAATCCTAGAGACCCCCATTCTCTCAAATGAGTCACAAACAACAATGAAGGCAACAAAAGGCAGGCGCAGAATAGTTCTGTCTTTACATTCTTCAACTGTCTTAATTTTGAAAGCAGGAGTGGATGACAGGGCCTAGTACTTGGTATTAGTATTATTAGTACGAGTATATTATATATTAGCTTTAGTCGAAAGGCTAGACTGATGTGTATTTACAAGTCAGCAAGTTTGGCTCAACTGGTTGAGCATCTGCCTCAGAACCAGTAGATGATATGATCAATCCCTGGTTAAGTCACACCCAAGATGTAATAATCAGAAATTTAGTTTCTGTCCTGCCTGGCTTTAGGCATTATGGGAAAATCGTTAAAGTGGTGGACTTGGTGTTAGTTTGATTATATGATTGGATGAGATACTAGAGCAAGTCCTCTGTTTATCTCTGTGTGGCAGTACGTTTGCTTGTCCAGTGTGCTTCACTGGTAATATGACCTATACTATATGTCATAGTTGTTGAAGCAGGGAGTTAAACTTTAATGTTGAAATACTTAATTGTTATTTAGGCGTGATTAGTAAAGTAAAAAAAAGAATTTGAAACAGTTATCAGAATGCAAGAATTATAGGGGAGAGACGTTGAGTTCATATTCGTATTTATACAATCAATCATGCATCTCACTTTAATTTAGATTTACATTAACATGAAGGGCATGAAACATAGTGTATTTTGTTTTTTTCCTTGGCTTTCCATGATTGATTATTTACTGAGATAGTGATGCATAAGAAAACTACTAGGTATCTCATTCATTGGGACCAGCAAGCTTACTCTATGTATGTAGATATATGTATTTTTTTATTGCCGTAGTCATTGATGAATGTGATACATACTCCCATTCCCATGAAAAACAGTGGAAGGATTGTGACATTATCTTTACTTTTAATTACTATTGCTTTATTGTGATGCTTTGGGCTTCATTCGCTCTGCTTGAAAGACAATAAATATGTAGTTTTTAAAGTATGCTGTTTCATTTTTTGCTCTATGGTTGAAAAATCTTTGGGTGTGGTTTGGGAGATAGAAGAATTACATATGTATAATGAAAATCAAAGATACATATTCAAATGAGTGTTAGTGTTAGTGTTTAAGTGTAAGTAAAATAAAAAAAAACAGCTCTTATTCTTACAGTTATAGAAATGCTATATTTTGCAAAATTGCCGCTTGATAATGCCTTGAATTTTTTTTAGGAAAGCTGAAGATATAACTAATACTCAGCTTTTCCAACAGTTGCCCTCAAATTGTAGGCAGTTGAAGGATGCAAAACCGTTGCTATGCTGCATCAGCTTTTTGTTGTCATCATGAAAAAAAACCTTATTGGACTACAGTGCTCTATATTATGAAGCACAAATGAGTATTACTGCTGTGTCTGCAAAAAAAGAAGGTGCCATTATAATACACTGTTCAATTACTTTAGCCTCTCTCTCTCTCTCTCTCTCTCTCTCTCTCTCTCTCTCTCTCTCTCTCTCTCTCTCGCCCAACCCCCCCCCCCTTCCCTCAATGACCTTCTGGACCACACCAAGAATAAGAAAAAAACCAAACACATTATTGCTTGTGGACTGCAGTTGGGTGTTTTTCCCAATTTATCTAATACACTAACACACATGAGCTCGTTGCGAGGACTACGTAATGTAGTCCTCGGCTCGTTGTCAACATTAACATCCCATCATTGATGTAGGTAACGACAATTAATACAGTAAACCTCCCGATAACGACATCGCTTGGGACCGGGAAATCATGTCATTATAGTTATCGGGAGGTGTCGTTATTCGGAGGTTTCCAAGATGGCGGAAAACACGGGCGTGATAAGAGCCCCCAACCCCCATGACTAACACGAGTGACACACAAACCAGTGTCTGCACTAAGCAGAGCTTCCTACCATCACGCAAAAATGTTTATCATGCCGTGATTACAATCACAAAGTGAATCCCACAATTAGTATTTTGATATCAATGTCCCCGCCAGGACGTGAAACTAGGAAAAAATCGGGAGTTTGCGTTAAATCGGAAAGTCAGGAAAAAAACCAATGCTTCTTTGGCCAGTCAATTTTTAGTTTTTACCGAGAGACAGCAGCGAGTAGGTAGGGGGTCCGGGGTTACTGTCCATGCTATACGTTTCGTTGCTTTGTTATAACCTTTCTGTCACAAACCCATTGCATTCATTCATACATTGACCAAACCTTTTTTTTTTCTTTATTCGCCATCATCCGTTCCAGTGCTTTCACCATTGAAATCTTGCAGCGTCGATGATCTGTCAAGATATTTCTCTGACAATACTTTACCATAGATTTTGGCATATTAGTACTTTCCGCATATCCGCCGTGTGTATCCACAGTTGATAACAATTTCCTCCTTTTAAACCTTTCTGCGGTCTTTCCATGGTCGACGATCGTAAGAAATTGTTTAACGACCCAATGTAAGTATGCGTGTGTGCGAATGCGTGCTTGTGTGTTTGTGAGCAGAATTGTATTCGCAGGAATATTCGATGTGCTAAAAAGGTGTAAGTTGTAAGTGTGTGTGTGTGTGTGTGTGTGTGTGTGAGAGAGAGAGAGAGAGAGAGAGAGAGAGAGAGAGAGAGAGAGAGAGAGAGAGAGATATGCACTGTACTGCAATCAGCTGCCTAATGTGTTGTAGTGTTATGGCTGAACTTGAATTGACCTCAGAACAAGACGTCCGTGTGTTAGCACAGCCACGCTCTTCGGTAGAGCATGGCTGTGGTTAATGAGGGATCTTCCAATACAAAACAAGCAGACTAATTAATTATTCCATATTTATTTCACTTTTCGGATATCTCATCCCTTTAACTCAGGGTAGGAAGCTCTGGCTAAGACGCGTCATTGATACTTACACGACAGTAGTGTTTCCCTTTGTCAAAGGGCGTGTCCGTAGTGCCGCCACACACAAGTGCACCGTTTGATTTCGGCCTTTTGATCAAAAACAGGGCCTGAACGAGATTTTCATTCCTTATCTGTCTTTTTTAAACAGAAAAATGCCAAGCGGGCGGTCCATAAATGTCGTTATCCGGAGGTTTTACTGAAATGTATATCGCTGTCCAGATGTCGTTATTCGGAGGTGTCGTAATCGGGTGGTTCTAGCTCTAGGGTGTTCGGGCCTGATTACGACGGGAATCGTGAAGCAGGTCAAGAGGCTATCGTCCTTTTTGTCTCGAAGCTCCCACTGGATCTTGACGTAAACCTGCAATGAAACACAGATCAAATTCTGATGTTGATCATCCGATTTTCATTCATTTTGTTTATCTCAGACTAAGAGCTTAACGAAGAGGCAAAAGTATCAGTATTAGTATCAGTACTTTTGCCTATACTCAGGGTTCCCACACGTTAGCGCCCCCCACCTCTTTTTTTCCAGGGGGGTTTATCAAGGTTGTATAGTGTATGCGGCGTTGACTATAACTGATGGCATACCCACCTTATTGACTTATTGGATAGAAATCTAAAATAATTTGGAAAGTGCAATTATTTTGATAGTAATTTCCCCCAATTAATTATTCCCGATCCCTAATGTGCCATTATTCACTTGTTTAAGAAGAGCATTTAAATGATTTGTATAGCGCAATATCCCCTGCAAAGTCTACTGACTGGTAGGCATAGAATCATAGAACTTACATACACCTTCAGCACCGGCTTGGTTAACGCACTTGGTTGAGCCTCCGCCTCATAACCGGTAGGCAGCGGGTTCGATTCCCACGCCGCCACATACCTTAGTCGTAAAAATCGGTTTTTAGCAGTTGCCTGCTTGGTGCTAAGCATTATGGAAACAGTGCTTAGACTGGTTGGCCCGGTGTCAGTATAATGTGACTGGGTGAGATATTCGTGTCAACTCTCCCTTTATCTCTGTGTGGCAGCCGGCAGCACGTTTAACATGTCCAGAGTCCTCCGCCGGCGATGTGACCTAAACTGTGTAGAAGCAGGCATTAAACCATAACGTTAACACGCAAATACCTTCAGCCAAATTCGAAGGAAGAATCGTTCATTGAGAAACAGAGGCAACATTAACACGAATGATCAAATTCCCAAGAATTGCCAAAGCTAACATTCCCGTAAAGTTAAACAAAGAAGGGTGAAGTACAGTACTACTGTTGATGATAATTGACATCTGTACAAAGTTTTCATCAATGAAAATTATAGTTCCCAATGGTTATATACGACAGACGGATGCAATATGGTCTATATCCATCGGAAAATTGGCAACCATGCTTACGGATAGTGATAGAAATAGGAAAGATAAAACCTCTGAGTTTGAAAAGACTTGGCTACGTTACCATCACCGCGACATCACTAGTAGTAACAGTAACAGTGACATTGAATGAACGAATTTTAATGTTTACGATTAACCGCTTCCATTTCTTATTATGGTATAGTTGGGAATAAGTAGTCTTCCCTCGTCACTGCTTTAGCCATATGTCGTGTGTGTGTGCGCGCGCACGCGTGCGCGCGTATGTGTTTAAATGCACTAGAGACATTCTTATAGTAAAAAACCGTGAGCTTTTATATAGCGCAATATCCACTAAACGTGCTCAAAGCGCTTTACAAGGGGTCCCAAGCCAACAGCAACAGGAAATGAATAGGACGAGACATGCTGCCTACTAGGTGCTAGTACATTTTCTTTTTCGGATGGAGACAACGCTGTATACGGCTAGGTACTCATTTACACCTGAGTTGAGTGGTAAAATGTGAGTAAAGAGCCTTTTCCAAGGACTCATCTTTGCGCCGTCAAAGAAGTGTATCGAACCCGCGATCTCACGATCACAAGCCCAAGAGCCTACCACTGGACCAAGAAGCCACACGTCCTACTCCTTCTCTTCCTGCTCCTGTATATTCTCCTCCTTCAATCTCCTTCTTCTGTCTGCCACCTCCTCCTCTTCCTGTTCCTGTATGTTCTCCTCCTTCAATCTCCTTCTTCTGTCTGCCACCTCCTCCTCTTTCTGCTCCTGTATATTCTCCTCCTTGAATCTCCTTCTTCTGTTCACCTCCTCCTCCTCTTTCTGCTCATGTATATTATTCTCCTTTTCCGATCTCCTTCTTTTGTCCACCACCACCTTCTCCTCCTCTTACTGCTCCTCTATATTCTCCTCCTTCAATATCCTTCCCCTGTCCCCCTTTAGATTATCCATTTCCTTCCTTCTTCCACCTTCTCCTGCTTAAGGAGATAGTGTGGGAGGAAACACACGCACGCGCGTACACACACGCACACACACAAATACACACACAGAGATAGCGAGAGCTTTAAAAAGAGAGTAGGAGACAGAAGGAGAGAGAGGGTGAGAGTGAGTGTGTGTGTGGGTGTGTGGGTGAGTGTGTGTATGTGTGTGTGTATGTGTGAGAGAGAGAGAGACAGAGAGAGAGACAGAGAGAGACAGAGAGAGACAGAGAGAGTGAGTGAGAGAGAGAGAGAGAGAGAGAGAGAGAGAGAGAGAGAGAAGAGATGTTTGTGTGTGAGGGAAAAACAGAAAAACAGGCAAACAGATGGACAGACAGATAGAGAGATAGATAAATAGATAGATAGATATAAATAGATAGATGAATAGATAGATAGATATAAAGACAGATAGATAAATAGATAAAGAGAGATAGACAGACAGACAGACAGATAGAGAGAGAGATAGATAGATATATTGATAGATAGAGATAGAGAGAGAGACAGACAGAATGACAGAGAGAGAGAGAGAGAGAGAGAGAGAGAGAGAGAGAGAGAGAGAGAGAGAGAGAGAGAGAGAGAGA
>JAUEKY010042762.1:0-11364 GCA_031833965.1 Scyllaea pelagica
TTTTTTTTTTTTTTTTTTTTTTTTTGAGTAGACAACGATTGATTAACATATTTGCTAGCTACATAATATATAGATCATTAAAGAGTGGAGTGCAAATTTAAAGTGCCCAGCGAAATGGGGCTCTTTTAGAGTGAGCATCATCTATTATGAATTTTATTATTCACGACAGACTGGCGTCAATAACAGAATCTGGAACAGATAATACTAGTTAGATCGATAGACGTGTACATGCGTACAAGCTGTCGCCATGGCTTACCAAACCAAAATACACTCCATGATAAATATGAATACCTGAAAATAATCAAATATTCGAAGCTTCTGTGAGGCGAAGAGCTTCGGTTTTCGAAGTCTCGACTATTCACGAAAGCTGCGAGAGCGTTTGTTGCTAGGAGAAACAGTACAATCCTAGTGAGTGTTAGGCTTTTCAGAAATGCTCAGGTATGCTTCAACATTATTTTCATGAACAGTTTGTATCTAAACCTGATTTTCAATAGAAGGTCTGGTTTTTATCATTATTCTATATATTCTATTAATCCTTCACCAGCGTTATTTTAGTCCCTAGTCTGGTTTTCATTTCAATCCAATAGTTCGCAAAAGTTAGAAAGGTTTGAAAAGTCTGCACCGACCATGCCAATGTTCTACTACACTCTTTTCACCGCAAACGAAAAAAAAGTTTCTTACTCCCATGTATTCTAAGAAGAATGGACATATATATCATTTAATGAAATTTGCATTAATCATTGACCAGCAAGCTCTCTTACCCTTTTTTTGCAGTCAGTAATTTTGATATTTCATCGTATTTTTCTTACTTGCAGTTTTAAGTCTCCTGCCATGAAACTTTGTATTTGTCTCCAGAATAAGATAATTTTCTACAAGGATTAGTCGAAGAACAAAACAAACCCAAGATGGAGATTGTATATGTATACACAAAGAAAAGGTCCGAGTTTGGACGGCAATGTAACTTCTCAGACCGACCTGCTGAGTTACATGTGGATATTGCCCCTGATGACAGTGCACTGGAAAATTTCATTGAAAGGGATCCTGTTGACACTGGAATACAATGTGTTCAAGAAATGTCAGAACATGAGGTAAGAACACATTATGTGTCTTCCCATTTTATATTAGGTTGGATACTTTCCCTATGTTTGCTTTGTATGAATTTTTTTTTTTTCATTTTCAAGTCTTTAAGGTTGGTGTGATGGAAATAGGGACAATTACACTCTTTTTACCTTGCTTCCCATGGTTTTCACATAAAATGTGTCAAGACATAAAAGGGTTTCAGTTAAATTCAGGAACTATTGTCTAAATTGCATTACACTAAGTCGGATAATTTTGGTTGTTAGTGGCATAACTGAAACTCCTTATTCCAAAATCACGAAATTTCACAGTTGAATCATTTCTGGCATTCCGTAAAATCTTTAAATTCACATCATAAGAATATCGTATGTTAAACATAAAACCCTTTAGTCATTTTATTTTTTTCTTTTGCCTGTTTTCTTCTACCAGGCCAACACAGAAAGATTCGAAACAGGTGTACGAGGTGTGAATCACACAGAGGGAGGCTGGCCTAAAGATATCAATCCTCATGAAGTAGAACAAGTAACTCGTTATAGGAAAAAAGTAGAGAAGGATGAAACTTACATCAGCGCAGTCCTGCAACTTGGCACAGTAAGTGATTTATCTCTGGGTTCAGGTCATCTTTTTTTATTTGAAGTCCTACAAATTAGATATTGATTAGCTATTTGTCTTTTGATTTTAATGACAATTTTTTATGTGGTGATAAAACAAGATGAGTTTGCCCTTCAAAAAGTATTTTAAACTTTAGTTATGATGAATCAGTCACGTTCTTTTCATTAATGCAGCTTTTCAATTGTATAAGTGCACAACCAAGATCACTTATCTGAAAAATTCATAGCCTAAGCAAGGCCTATGTAATTGGCAAGCTCACATTGAGTGATAGTGTAATAATATATCAAGCTCTGAGTGTTGGAGAACACAGGTATTTGACTCGATGATTACCTGAGAATGAACTATGATATAACCAAATTTTTTAAGATCATTTATTCTCTACTTAAACTTATTATCACTGCTCAACATCAACTTGATCGAGTTAGATGTGAGATATTAATCCATTCTCTACATGTAAGTGGGCTGGGAGATTGCTACTTCACTCTGCATAGGTTGTTCAAGGGTTCAATTTTCAGACTGCTAAAAAAAAGAATAAGATGACCTGTAAGGCTATCATGAAAGAAAGACAATAGCACCCCTGTTTTGAAATCTTCGATTGGTACCATAGAAGAAGTGAATTGAGCGTAAAAGAAAGCCAGCATGAACTTCAAATTTGTCAATAAAAATATATTTGGGATCATTCCAAACTTCAACTTCACATTTTCATTCAATCTATGAAATCTCCAGCTTCACTGCATTTACTTTCACTGTATATCTTTTCAAGCAACTTTAACTGAAAGCTTAATCTTTTGTATAAAAAATCAGGTAAAAGTTGATTCACCCTGATTTATTTTTTTTGTCATACTTGATTCTTTTCTCTGTTACATAATTTCATTCTCCCAAACTCAACGTTGGTAAATAATTTGTGCCTGCTTGCTAATGAGGCATAAAATTCTGGAAGGTACAGAGTCAAGCGCTTTGACTAATCTGGTAGACTATAAATTTCCAATATGGTTTTTTTTTTTTTATTGCTATTATTATGGCTATCATAATGATCATCATTGTCATCATCTTTACATAAGCATTTTATATCATCCATATTTATTTTATCATTATGGTTGTTGTCATGAGTTTTTATCATTATTATTGAAAGGTATAATTTTTCTCTTGTTTGTTATCATTCTACTCAGACCATGGAGCACTGCATCCAGCAAAACAATGCAATTGACATTTATGAAGAGTATTTTGAGGATATTGATGCTGAGTCTATTGATGAAGCTGCATCAGCTAAGACAATCAACGTATTCAGGTACAAATTTTCCATCCGAGTAGAGGAGTAATTTGCAGATTTTCCTCTTGCATTAGACTAAGGCCTTACTTTTTTGTTAATTAACTTGACTTAAACATCCACCTTTTAAATAGTTGGTCATTCAATGAAGTTGCCAGTTATTTTTTCTCTCACAATGTTAAAGTCAAGAGAATTTTTATTATTTTTTTGCTTCAATGAAAACTGGTCAATAACATAGTTTTCTTCAAGAAATTTAAGCTTCTTTCTTTAACTCCTGAGATGATGCAACTCACTCCTAAAAGGATATTTGATTAGACATAATATCATTGACTATACTAAAATCTTTTAAAATTATGATCATTTCAGAGATCCCAATGAAATCAAAAGAACAGCCACAAACATTTCATGGTACCCAGATGGTCCACGCAAACTAGCTGTAGCTTATTGCAATCTTCAGTTCCAAAGTGCATCCCCTGAAACCAGCATGGATTCATACATCTGGGATGTTGGTAGGTTGTTTTTCATCTAAAATACCTGGAAACAGGTATATTTCAAAATTCGAAAAATCAAATCTTATTCATAAGATAATTACACTTGTTTCTTGGCACCTTTTTCACAAATCACAAGGTAAACATTTGTCTCAGAAAGTGTTCTTTAATGCTTTTTGCTGGTTTAGCTGCGCAAAAGGTTTTCTTTCTTCAATGAGTTTTTTTAAATAAGGGAGCTAAGAAGAGTATTTAGTATTGCAATAGTCATATGACAATTTCAAACCTTAGAAAGACCGACCTTTTCTTTATCAAGACATTAAGTCTGCTCAAGACTCCAATCATGTTTTACAGAGTGACAGTGGTGACAAAGCAAATAACTTTATTTTCCCTCCATCTGATCTGAAACATGGAAAACCTGACTCAGAAGAGACCCTGTTAAGAATTCCCCTTCACCACTTTATTTATGTGCATGTTTATTTCTTTCAGAGAATCCCAACAAACCAGAAATGACTCTTAAACCTGTATCACCCCTGGTCTGCTTAGAGTACAACCCTAAAGACTCACATATTCTTCTTGGTGGATGCTACAATGGACAAATAGGTTTGTTCTTAGTTCTCTTCCAGGCTGAATGTACTCAATTTCAACAGCCCCACAAAATTGCAAAATTTGATGTACACTGCAACACAGTTAATTAAGAATGCTAAGGACCCGTCATATTTTCCGGGATTAAGCTGCTTTTCAGAAGGGAGGTGGGGGAGGGGGAGGAGAACCAGTGGGTTTGGACTTGCTGACACCACTCACCTCATTTTTGTTATTACACTGGGTCATTCTTTGAGTGCTTAGTAAATTAGTAAACAACTGGTCCCTGTTTCATTTTGGTATTGTTCGAGGGTTAGTCTTCATCTCACAGTGCACCTCATAAAATCATTTCAGACGGGGGAAGGGAGGTAATCCTCAGTCATTGTCATTAACATCTGCAAGTAAATACTCAGCAATTGGCTGACTCGTGGCCTTTGGTTATTCTGCTGTGTAAACAACAGGCCCTAGATTACATAGTGCATACAATTAAGAGGTTAAGTTGGTGCTCATCATGTATTGCCTATTGACCATGACTGAAAGGTTTAACTTTGTTTGATAAGACAGTACTATGATTAAATCCTTAAAAGAAAAACTTTAATTTGAGACAAGAAATAATTTTTAACTAAGGGTTATTTTTGGATTGACCAATCGTGACATTTTGGATTAAACACAAATCAATCATCAAGAAAATATCAGGGAATAGTTTGAGATTTGGATTCATGTTATGTTTTTGTTGAAGACTTTTGAATTAACAGTATCATGGTGTATTTTCAATATTCGTTATTTCCATCTTTAACAATTCTCAGGAAAAAATATTTTCCTTTAATGTTTCTTGCAAGAGTCCATAAGACATAGAAAATAACTACACCAATGAATACTGGGGATATGAAAAAACTGGTTGTTTCTAAAGCGGAAGGGTATCATGCCAGTCATAGTTAAACAGGGGGGGGGGGGCGGGGGGGGGAGGGAAACATTGTGCATGCCAAATTTAGATAGTCATTAGCTCTGTCTAGCTATGTCATGACTAAGCTTAGGTTTGACATGAATTAGAATCTCATTGTGCTTGTTAGTCCTAGTCGATGGGCTTGTGGAGCTATAGAGGACTCAGAGTTTTCATTGTCATATAAGAGAATAGGTGTGAAAGAAAAGACTATTTCTCTATGAAAATATTTTTACTTTAAGCAAGCCATTTTTTTCATGCATTGCTTGTGTTAATTATCTTTCAGCTTATTGGGACACAAGAAAAGGCTCTCAAGCTGTAGAACTGACTCCTATTGAACAGTCCCACCGTGATCCTGCTTACAAAACAGTTTGGATCCAATCCAAAACAGGCACAGAGTGCTTCTCCACCTCCACAGATGGCCAGGTCTTATGGTGGGACATCAGAAAAATGGGAGAGCCAACAGATAAAATGTACCTGGATAAAAAACAAGAATTTCACAATGCCCAAGGCGCTTACTGTTTAGAATATGAACCAACAATGGTAAGCATATTTATATGAAAGACATTCTAAATTTGAAATACATCCACAAATAAGCTAATGGAAGAAAGTCATATTATTTATATGAAATGATGACTTCTTTAATGTATGCCACGGTGGTACTATGATAATTAGTGTATCAAAATAGAATTAAAAATGAGTTGAATTTTATCAGTTTTAAACATGAATGGTTACTGAATGCCACAGATTCAATGTTTTGAAATTTGAAGCAGTTTCAAAACTTTTTTTTATCAAAGTACTATATGAATGATTTACCTGAATCATATAGCTTGTATGAATGTGTACCCCAGAAAATGTTTTGTCTCTCTGAAAACAGAGCTCTTACATAGGAATGTCTTTTTATCCCACTTTGTTTTTAGATTAAAGATTCTATCTATAACTCCTATTTTGTTTTGCCATTCCAGAATTAAACACAAGATTTATTTTTACCTTTCTGAGAAAACAATGCTTGGATTTAAAAATTGTTTTTGAAAATAGCCATTTTCATTTCAGCACAACAAATAAAGAATTACATATTATTCCTTTCACAATAATCTCTCTTACATCTTTTCAGCCAACAAAATTCATGGTAGGAACAGAGCAAGGAAACATCATTTCCTGTAACCGCAAAGCCAAAACTCCCCTTGACAAAATTGCGGCCAACTTCACTGGCCACATAGGTCCTGTTTATTCCTTGCAGAGGAATCCTCAATTTACCAAAAACTTTTTGAGTGTTGGAGACTGGTGTGCTAGGGTGAGTATCAGAGTTATTAAACTTGAAAATTGAAAATGTTAGAACAAAAAAAAAGAAGAACCTTCAGTCTCAAAATTATCTATATCTATGATTTGAACAAATATCTAAAAGAAAACTTTGTATAGCCCCGTCACTTGTTGTTGTCTTTTTGTTGCTGTAAGCAAGTTTTCAAATAAGCTGTGATCTAGGGTTATTTGTTTAAAAGGTAGATAAAAACTATGTCAATGGGGCTAAGGTTATCTCAAATATCATAAAATGTCTGTGTTGCACTTTGATTATGATTACCCTTACTCACAAAACTCAATGTATTGAACCATAGTTCTGCTTCTGCAGTGGGGCAAATTCAGGTCCAGTGAAAGTTAAATTGTACTAATGAATGATAAATGTGATCCTTATATCAATGACAATTGCATTTTGAGATTAGAGTTGATAAGAGGGGAGGGGAGTTGAAAGAAAGCAATGAAAACTAAACTTGAAATTCATGAATATTAGTTTTTCCTTTGATAACTAAAAATATGAGAAAAATGTGGTAACCATTTGATGAACTTTGATAAACTGACTTTGTTGTTGGCTTTTCAGCAGATTACTACCCATTATTATTTCATAGCTTGTGAATTCTTGTTCCTGAGCTTTATCATCATAGTAGATCACCAACGTCTTCTTTGAGAAAAAATAGGTGGAGCAGAAAGCATCTATTGTCATTCATAAAGTTGCTAACAATGCAAAGCTTTGAATTGAAAGGATCCTTTGTGTATTCACAGATATGGTCAGAAGACATCAGAGAATCTTCCATCATGTGGACAAAGTAAGTCTTTTTGTTTTTTTGTTTTTTTTTTTGTTGTTGTTATTTGTTTGTTTTTTCTTTTTTTATGTTAGAGGATAAATATGTTAAGTGATAAAGGTTTATGTCAAATAGTATGATGTATTTTTTTTTCAAATGTATTTTTATCAGTAAGATCTGTTCTGGAGCTCTTTTCATGAAATTGTTAAGAGAAAAAGTTTTGAAATTGGTTCAAGAATTCAATGTCTCTAATAGTAGGAACTTTAACCTCTTTGATACTAAGATGATGATATATATCCATGCCAACATCAATGATGTAATTGAAAAAAAGACTAATCAAGATTGAAAGATGGAAAAAAAATAACATCTGCAAAAATTATTAGGCTCCTCCATGATCATTGTATCATAGATTTTGAATATAGCGACAGCTATTGAAATTTGAAATTTCCGATCATCAGTGGTAAAATTTTTCTTTAATATCTTAATATCAAAATATTAAAAACAAAGCAATCTATATCATCTTAATGATGAGTGTGTTGAAAAAGTTTTTATCGATTACATTAACAATGCTTGCTAATAGCGGCTAAGCAGCGTATCTTCGTAGATAAGGCAGCAAGTCCAATATCATGCTAAATCAAATTTTGTTTGACCTCCCTAGATGTACACCTCAGAGTGTCTTTTCTTTGAGTCATTCAAGAGTGGGATAGCCACCTGCTTGTCTTAATCTCTTGGCTAAGAGTTTTTCCTGAATTTTGTTTGATACCAGATTGGGTTTGTACTTTTTGACACATTCTGGTGTCAAACATTATGTTGCATCCCTACACTGCCCATTAGGTGGTACAAAAGAGAAACTGATAACAAAACAAAAAAAATCAACAATGCACAGTGGCTCAGTGGTCATGGCTCTGGCACTAAAACAAAGTGACTCGGGTTCGAGTCCGTTCCTCCTCCTAGACCTCCTCCTAGACCCTTTGACCCCTGACGGGGCATAGGTCGCCAATCTGGATTCTCCACCTCCCATGGTCCTGGGCCGACATTTCCAGCTGTCTCCATGAGAGACCAAGCTGACTAGCTTCCTGCTGTACAGTGCTCCTCCATGTAGTTCTTGGTCTGCCTCTATTTTGCTTTCCTTGGGGATTCCAGTTCAAGGCAGCTCGCGCAATATTTTGGGCAGGTTTTCAAAATATGTGCCCAGCCAACCCCACTTTCTTTTCATGACTTGGACATCGATGGTCTCTTGTTGTGTCCTGCTCCACAGATCGTCAATCGTGATTTTGTCAGACCATTTTATTTTTATGATTTGTCTCAGGCATCTGTTTACAAAAGTCTGTTGTCTTTTGACGAGTCCATTGGGGAAACAAAAATCACATAGTGATTTTTATCTCTGAAACCCCCAGAAAAACCCTGTATGCCACTCCCCTGATCCCTACAACATCAGTAGAAGGGATCTAGGGCCTAGTCTTATCAGAGATGGATGATAATTTCAGGGATCCCATGTGCACATTGCGCACATTAAAGAACCCCTGGGCAGTTGGAAATCGAAAAGAGTAGGCCACAAAGCCGCTGTCCGTACAAAATTGAAATCTTGCCACTACCATGAAAAGGTAACAGTGGGCTGATAACCTGCTTGGCTTTATGGCATGATCCAGAGAAGCTCAGTCTCAATAAGAGTCAGCCCTACGCTAAACTGGTAAAAGGGCACTGGATAATAAACTGATGAAATTAACAATGCATGCAAATACAATGCAAACTCTGACTAGAATTTCCTTTAACTCTTTCAATTCTCTTTGCTTATTATTGTGTTTGTTGTCTTTTTGCTGCTTTTATCTGGTATTTGATTGAATATTTCACTTAGAATAGTTTTTAGATAGGGGATGCTTATTGCAACCCGATTAATGAATAGAAACATTTTTCATTTGTCTCAGCAGACATTTTTTTTAAATAACAGAAATATGTGTTCACCTTTGAAAATATCTTATTGAGGAAAATAGCTAACCCTATGTTACTGACATTACTACTGCATGTTTCATTCCAAAATGGCATCTTTTTTTCATTATTTACAACCCCTCCACTGCTCTATTCTAGGCAATACTCGTCCTACTTGACTGACGGATGTTGGAGTCCAATCAGACCAGCTGTCTTCTTCATCACCAAGATGGATGGTACCCTTGATGTCTGGGACATTATCTTCAAACAAAACAACCCCACTCTCACATTACAGGTGAGTGAAGGAGAAAGACTCTATTAATTACAGCCATTATCAATTATAAAGCCATTAACAAATGTTAATCCCATGATAATTATGGGTAAAACCTACTCACTGCTAACTAGTAGTATGGTGTGGGTTCCTAGATATTACTTAGAACTAAATTCCTTTTTGTCTTTCAACTCCAGGTTCATGGAATAAATTTAGTACTATATCTTTTTTGTTCTTTTTTATATCTTTTTTTTTCTCTACCCTCATCTTGTTTCTGTGCTAAGAGCCTTTCTATAGCTTAAGTTCACTTCGAAATTTCTTGATTTCTTTTCAATATTCTTAGCATAGCAGCATGTCTATAAAAATATGCAAAGACTTATTTCTATTTCAGACCTCCACAGCAGTGTTTGAATCTTCTCTCATCCTTAAGAGTATGATTTCAGGAATAGTTGACTTATGGAGAAAAAAACTAATCTTGCTGAAAAACAATCGAGCAGGCTGTCTATGCTCAGTCATGATTTCATCAACCAACTTAAATTACTCAGGATTCTGTTCATTTATCAAGAAAAAACTATCTGGCAGTATGGAGCAGATCTTTATAAAGTGCATTATGGCGTCCATGCTAATTGATGTTTTTGTTTTACAATGATGACTATGTATTTTCTTTTTTCAGGTTTGTGATGTTCCATTGCACAGTCTAAGAGTTCAAGAACATGGAAAATTGGTAGCAGCAGGATCTCAGGATGGAACAACAACACTGTTAGAATTGTCAGAAGGCCTTTACTCCATGGCAAGAAATGAGAAAAACTTGGTGACAGCTGTAAGTCTTGTATTTGTTTTGTAAGTCTAAAAAACAATATAAGAATCAATTTGAGAAATGGAATTGAGGAAGCAGAGCATAGATTGATAGCTTAGTATCTTTACTGCCCCTGTGATAGGTTACAATATTCTCCTCCATTAAGATAAAACTTTTTGGAATGGATCAGCAAACTGTTTGGCAAATGACTAGACCTATATCATACTGATTAAGCAAAAATCTAGTTTCTCAAAATCCACTTCTGGTTAACCAAAAGGAGTGTGTGGAAAGTTGTAATACCATTCATATTGAGATGTTTGTAGTATCACTCATATTGAAATATGAAGGCTCTTTAAAAAAAACGTTGTGGTTTAATGCCTGCTTCTACACAATTTAGGTCAATTTGCCGGCGGAGCATTCTTGGACATGTTAACGTGCTGCCACACAGAGATGAATGGAGTACTAATCAAATATCTCACCCAGTCACATTATACTGACACCGGGCCAACCAGTCTTAGCACTGTTCCCATAATGCCGAGTGCCAGGCAGACAGCTGCTAAAAAACTGATTCCTACGACTTAGGTATGTTGCTGTGTGGGAATCGAACCCGCCACCTCCCGGTTATGAGGCAGACGCTCAACCAAGTAAGCCAGCGAAGCAGGTGAAGGCTCTTTATCTAATAAGGAAGTGACTTGAATAGTAAGATAATCCAGCTTTTGATGATTTAAGGGATTTTTGCTTATGCTCTTAATTTTTCATCCAGATGTTTGAGAGAGAGACAAGGAGAGAAAAGATCCTTGATGCCCGTCAAAAGGAAATCAGATTAAAGGAGAGAAGCAAAAGTGAAGGAGCCAAAGTAAGTCAAACTGTGAATGTTTCACTTTCTTTTTGATAGTTAGGCACTGCCTTGTGAATAAGAGAAACAAAAGATTCAAAATTACATAATCCTTTCAACGTTTGTCACATTAATGATGACAGTTGCAAATATCATAATGTCCTGAATAAGTTCAAATGGGATTTTTATCCCATTTGCTTGATAAGAGATCACATTGTTTCATATTTGTATAAATGAAGTTTCAAGTTTCAAGCTGATCAAAAATAATTTTTTAATAATCATTTTGTTTTCTGGTCAAAAGGAGCAATTTGTTTGTTTGTTTGTTTATTTGTTATCATTTCCCTGTTGTAGTGTAGGGACCCGACATAGTGTTTGACACCAGAATGTGTCAAATTAACAAACCCAGTCTGATATCAAACAGAAGTCAGGAAAAACTCTGAGACAAGAGATTAAGACAAGCAGGTGTCTAGCCCACTGTGCCCACTCTTGAATGACTCA
>JAUEKY010042872.1:0-11360 GCA_031833965.1 Scyllaea pelagica
TTGTAATCGTGAGGAAGCAGGTTTGATACACCCGTCATAGACCGTGCAAAGTTGAATCCCCGGATAAGGCTCTTCACTCACTCCACTCAGGTGTAAATGATTACCTAGCTGCTGGCAATTAGATCTATAGCTCTATGATATTATATTATGAATCATACACCTAGTTTGTCCATGGTAGCTTCAACATTCTTTCAAGCGCCACATTGCAAAGCCCTCACACTTTTTTCTCTAGAACAAAATAGAGTGTTGACAACGAATGAAACCACCCATGCAAAGAAAGACAATGTACAAACATCTACAAAAAGACCCGTTACACAAACACATGAAAATAATAATCAGGACAAAGTGACGTTGTGTGTTTTTTTAAAAAGCCGCTAAAGTTTTATTTCACTCTCTGAAAAAAATGGTTCAAAAAGGCAAGGGAAAAATCAAGGCACCATGATATAAAAAAGTTACAAAATTGCATAAAAATCCATCGTAGCAAATCGTGTCTTCTCATAAAAGAGTCAACAATGGTTGGCTTATAAACATAAAAATAAAAACGGAAACATTTGCTGCAAAGTGGCAAACGCAATGTCGTGTTTGACTGGGCGGATCCTCCTGTTGTTTGCGGAAAGTTTTGGTTTCTCTTTGATTTAATCAGTTGGATTTGGACGTATTTATGAATAATATCATGAGCAACGTGAAAATGGTAATATTATGTTAAAATGCGAAAAATGATTAATAAAGATGTATTGCTGGCTACACACTGTCATGTTCTCTCGTTTACCTTTATGCTTAATAAAGTCTTGAAATAATTGGGTGACAAATTACCTTTTTTTTTTTGGTTGACAATTTTGCTCCCCTGTTGGAGCTTTTCTTAACTTAAAAGAATTCAGACATTTGCTTACATCTATCTAGCTATAAGATAAGATATACGAGAAAAGAAGTCTCCATTTGAAATTCTAGGAAAGTGTGTTAAACAAATTTTGCAGTGTGCAGTTTTTCTTATCTGGCAAACGTCCGTGTTGTCTGTTTTTAAACTTCAGAATTGTTGTTGTTGCTGCTGTTGCTGTTGATAATGTAGACTTCTGAGAAATGGATGCTTTGCTTTAGTTGATTAAATAATAGGATAGAGAGAAGTGAAGGAATGAACAGAAGGTGATTCTTTTAAAGAGAAGAAAAAAGAAAGTCATCATAACAGTCATCAATGTCGAGATGAAAAGCTTGAATGAAGATTTTTTATGAACATTTGGGGTGACAATTTTTGTAATGAGAAAAATTGTGATTCGTCGCCAAATTGGTGAGAGGAATGTAATTTTCTGTTAGTCTTTTTTGTTTTCTGAATCTTGCAAACTGGAAACATGTTGGTTTAACAGTCAGTCAACACTGCAAAAACCACATCAATCTAATTACTATGATCAATTATAAGGACAAATATTGGCGAGCAGTAAAAAAAAATGAGAAATAGAGATAGGAATACTGATTCAGTTTGGCATTTTTGAAGTAAGTAAAAAAAATAGACCAAAGAAAAACTTGGAAGATTTTTAGTTATACACACATTGGCACTGAGAGTAAAGGGAAAATTATTATTATAATCTATCAACCTAGATGAGAGAAGATGATGAGTAGATCTTTAAAAAAATTTAATGAATGAAAATGGTTTACCTTTGTCCAAGATATAGTGACTTGTATGTGGATTTCAAGGAAGATTAAAAGATAAAATGATAAAAAGAGAGAATGAAATTGATAAATATGCTAACTTATGTTGGCATACATGATTATGAAAATGATAATTTTCGTTATTTTAAAGATGAGTTTGAGTTCTTTATTAATTATGTGTTTTATGTTTTCTTGACTCATTTTCATGTAAAGGACATCTGAATTAGGTCAATAATAAACAAACACATGACATGGATGAAATAAAGGAAACTGCTAGTAAAGGAGACTGTTCTAAAACTAATGCAACTAGTTCACTGACTAGAAATTTAATATGAACCAAGAGATGAATGAACACGTCAAATGAGGGAAATAAGAATGAATGATTAGAAGAATGGGTGATAGTTCAAAAGGTCATGAACCAGACAACCAGATAATTCATCAATAAGTTAATCAATCAATAGTCAGTATAGACATGTAATCAATAATCGATAGGACAGCTAAATATAATAGTTGCATCATGGATTTCATGAGGAAACAAAACAACCAATTAACGCAATAGATTCTACGCGGGGTTAGTGGGGGAATGGCACCCAAGGTCAAGGACGCATGGACGGTTAGGATTTGACTACAGACACTACGGCGACGCGTGCAAAGTGCCTTGAAAAGGTCAAGGGTTGTCGGCTTGAGGTCAAGGTGACCTGCAAGACATAAACAAACAAACAAGCATATTAAGAACAACTGAAGGCCAACGATTAAGGATATATTTGGTCAAATGTAACGGTTTGGCAGTTGAGGAAGAGATCGAATCGGCCTGGTCGGTTATTAGTTTGTTGATAGTGATGATGCAAAGAAAACGTTCTGTAAAAACTTAGGCGCTGTAATACTGGTATATCTCGGTGCAAGAAAGTTTTGACAGTTGATGAAGAGATCAATTCAACATGGCCGGTTTCAAGCTTAGTGATAGTGATGCGAAAAAAAAAGTGAAAAGCAAAAGAAGTAATAGATAAATAACAGCCCTTGGCTTCGTGATGCGTGGATCTTGGTGTGAGGACTAAGGTAGGCTAAACCAAGAAGAAGAAAAAAGAAGAAAACAATCATTGAAATAAATGCGGTTAACGCTTTAAATCTTTAAACTTAATCTGACGCCTCTGGTTGAAGATGAAAGGTTTATGAAAGTAATGTTTATGGTGCTAGTTGCTGGATGGTGGTCATGGTGGTCATAGTAATGGCGGTAGTTATATTCTCAGCTCTGTCATTCGTTATTGTAGCACTAAACTTTATCGATCACTCCCTTGAGACTATGAGATCAACTTGGTAATTATGATAATGGTTATTTTAGGGAGGATATTGCTTGGGAAATTGTAAGTTCTATTTAACCAAATACCAGGTACAATATTATATCTATTCAAAAAGTTTCATATTGGAGATCATAAAAAGTGTCATCTTAATTGATCATTCAACATTCCGCTGCCTTTACCAAACACATATGTATTGCCACACTGAGGATATTAATGGCTTAAAACGAATTATATTTACTTGAAATATAAATTAGTTGTAAACATGACATTAATCGAATAAAAAACTGACCAAACTTCAACTTCATTGCATTGTAATTGTTAATATGTAGATCAAGAAACACTATTCCGATATGATTTTATCAGCTACCTATGATATTGCTTGCCTGTCAAATGATGATTTATAAATTATTATTTTAACGTAGATAATAACTTAAGATTAAGATTAAAATAAATAAGAAATCACATTATGCTACTTTCAGTCACAACAAAATTAAGACACAGCAAAATAAATAGAAATGATTAGTGACGGTTGATAGGCCACAGCACGGGCTATTGATAGTTATATAAAATTATTATCATAATATTAATGTATAATACAGTAGTTACATAACTCCCAATTTCGTTTAAAACGAATATTTTTGGGAATTAAAGTAATGAGAATAAAAATAATGAGAAGAGGAGAGGAGTACCTATACAAAAGAGGGTCTTCATAAATGTCTTCTCCATGTAGCCATTTTTGATAAAGTTGTATTGTATACGTATTTCCTTTGAATTAAACAGTCTTTTTGTCAATGTTGAATTGAAATTAGTATGTATAGTTAGATCACCATTAAGGACATCCTTCTTTTAACTGTGATTACTCAAAATAGGCATATTTAAATAGAAGAAGGAAACATCTCTGAGCCAAACGAAGAGTTCAATATAAGCGATGTGTTTTCTAAGCGGTTTCGATTTAAGCGAAATCCGCTGTATGACGAAATTTCAGATTTTAACTTTTATTTATTCAAAAGACTCATTTATAGTTTATAGCTATGACAATGTCCTTACCTCGTTAAAAGGAATAATCGTGAACAGAGAATGGGTTTTAGACAGGATGTTATTTGGATCAAGTTAATCTTGCTCGGAATCTTTTTCCTATAGATCGAGTTTGGCGATGCATCGGGACTGTATTTCGATTTGATAATGGATGGAGGAAGACATTGGTGAAGCGTGAAAAACACTTTATACAGATGAGCAGTGAATACTCTAACAATCCAAGTGAACTGATAACGCTGGAGAGGATAATACAAGTTTGTATGGGGAGATTTGATACATTGTGCATTGTATACAAAATGAATGAAATCAAGAAATTAATATACAAAAAGATGTTAGATTGCAGATTTAAATTCAATTAAATGTTAGTTGACAATAATTGGTAAAAATGTAACTCATAAGTTAGAGATCATTGCTAGCGTTTAAATGTTTTGAATCCTCAAAGATGGATGTGCATTAAATTTACAGGGAATATTTAGTTTGGAAAAGGCAACAATGAGAATTTAAGAAAGAGAGAACAAACATAAAATTATCAAGAAGAAGCTTCAAAGGGTTCGATAGAACAAAGTAGAGAATGAACATGATAAAGTAAAGTACAAAGGAAAATTAAAAGGCATTGGAACAAAAAACCATTTATTTAGTAATCTGAATAAGTGTTAGCAAATGATATTGTATAATTGTGATGATTAAATATGGCGCTATTGCTTCTGTAATTAAATACACGTTTAAGAATAAATAAGCGGGTAAATCTTTTATAAGGGTAGGGGGAGAGGATAAAATAAATAATAGAAAAATAAATTGTATCGACTAGGTCAGGAAAGGAAGTCTAGGTTAAGTAAGTTATTAGATAAAAATTGGTAAAGAAATTAAATAGATACATGAATGAATAAATGATTGAATGAATGGAAGAATGAATATATTGATGAAGAAATGAATGAACAAATAAATAAAGAGACTAATAAATAAATAGGTACATAGATAACTTAATTTATAAATACATACTTAAATAAAGGCAAATAAACTTGTACGCGGTTCCAGCAGAGCTTTTAAACCTTGTGTCAAGATTTTAATTTCTATTTGGAAGTATAAGACTTGTTGGTAATGACTTAGTTGTTGGTTATTGCCAGCAATAAGGACAAGAGCGGACTAAAAGCTGCAAGATGGAAGAGAACGAGGACATTACATTATAAGTTGTCATATAATATCAAGAAACTTCCACTGGTAAAAAAAGACCAACCATCCATGAATCTAACACGGGTTTGGCATATCATCAGTTCTTAATATCCATAATAGATGGCATTTGATATTTAAGGCAATAAACCATTGTGATTGACTTGATAATCTGAGGCATTTTAATTATCAAAATGACTTCATAATGGCTGAGTTTATAATGAAATTCTTCTTTCTTTTTTTCCTGGGAGGTAAAGCGTATAAATATTTTCAAATTCTAGATTTATTAGTATTTTGCCAAAACCTCAACTTGTTTATCTTTTCTGATAGGTTATCTTGTCAAATTGTCATGTAATCATTTTTCCTCCTTTCTATTTTAGTGTTTTTGTGTCTTGGGTTCCTTTCGGTGGGGATTTGCTGCTACAATGATAAATAGGTCACGGGTATCCCCCCCCCCCCCCAACCGCCCCAGACCCACATATCATTTCCCCCTTTTTAATAACTAGAACGAAGACTGCCTGGGGTTTCCAAAATGAAAAAAAAATCGAAATTCTCTTGCTGGCAATATCCGCAGTAGTCTTTGCATAATACCGAACTCATCCCCAATTCTTAGAGTCTGTATTATATCTCCCGGCCTTAGATATCAATAATCACATTATTCTCAAAATCACAATGTATGGGGGGACATTAATAAATATTAAATAGATCGTTGTTATCGACTAGATTATTTCTAGCTTGTCAAAAACAATGTTTTTTTCAGAGCTTACATCTTTTAGAATGACATCTTTACTTTGTGAGTGACATTTTTGTCCATCACTTGAACACAACAAAAGGTATAAAGTATAAATACACATCAAAATCAAGCTTTACATACTGATTTTGTTTAAAAAAGAGAAGAAAAACAAACGAACAGACACACAAAAAACAAAGGGATTACTCGTCAGAGTTGAACCAAGTGAATTAACGAGGGATGTTAAAATAATGCAAATTGAAACAAAACAAAAAAAATTTGTAAAAACAACAATAACCTTAATGTGCATTGTATTCGTGCTACATGGACACAAATCCCACAGAGCTAACCCACCGTTGCTCACTCTAAAGTGACGAGCATGATACAGTCAGTATCCTTTCTAGAACATTGTTGGAGACATTTTTAACCATAATGTCATGATATTATGGTGGCACCACGATTTCATTTTTAATTCTTTAATCCTATTTTCCTATTGTTTCGCTTTTGTCTAGAGATCATAACATAAAACCAGATGTGATTTATTTATGAATTTGAATGCACAGTCAAACTTCCGGGAAGTTGCAAAGCGAATTGAAAAATCTGTGATACTAAATGCATGGAAGAGGTTTTTTTTTCTTTCTTCTTTTTTCTCTAATAAAAATTAAAGACTCATGATATGATGCTACCATCACTACATCAGGTTAAGTCTGGGCATCTGTAATTCTTAAAAACACAAGATAAACACATTTATTAACTCTCCTACGTTGATCAGAATTTGCGAGTAACGTTGGATAACCGAGTGAAACCAAATCTAATCTGAGAACAATTTTCTATTTAAACAGAAGCACATTAATGTGATGCGGGTGACACACTGGGGTAGCTTGTGAAATTTAGGGGTAAAACCACACGATGGGTGAGACTGTTTGCGGCAGCATCAGCAGTAGCAGCAAAAACAGCAGCAGGAAACAAGCAAAGATGATAATATAAACAAAAAAAACGATTGATTATTTTTTGCAAGTGGCACACCTTTGATGGCCATGACAGAAAAAAATTGGTCTCAGAAATGTTAAAAAAAAGTTTGAAATCACCAATAGTGGATGATGGGAAGACATTATAATGCATTTTAACAATATTAACATGTGAAATTCATTCTTTAACAGGAAGTTTCATAAAAGCAGAAACAAAATCACACACAAACCATAAGCACGCGATTTCAATTTTAGTATCATACAACATTTCAATGATGAGAACAAACTTTGAACAATTTTGTGCAAAAGTGATAGAAGATCAAAACAGTTTCAATAACAACAACCTTGGTCCACAGTAGGTTTGGGGGTCCAACACAGGGTGTAATTCTATCGCCTGATTTAAAGCTGAAGAAGAAAACTAAAATAATGCCAACCAGCATCAACGTGGGGTGATTAATTGGGTCCGGTCTACATGGGATTTCATGTCCATGGCGGAAGTCGTAGAGAGGTTGACTTGTTGTTTAGTGGTCTATTGAAGGCAGCATTGCATATTATTACTATGATGCATTGAGCTGAATAATAATTGCAAACATCATAATTCTTATACGCTTGAAAATGTACGTTATCAATTAAAGTACAATATTATACAAAATTGAATAAACTTTGATTATTGTAAAAGGAATCGACTTACTTGTAAAACAAAATGTTCTGCCTTTCCTCTAATGGGATCGTATGTAGAAAGACAAGTTAAGTGCTCCCATTATCGTATATTACGTTTACCTAGATGCTGTGTTTTTTTTAATTAATTAATTCAGACAAGACCTTTCTATCTTGTAGTTACAGATTTAACTAAACCTAAATAACATAGGCACCATGGTGTAACGTTAAGTGAATCAGAATAAGCACCAATTGTTTACACCAGCTTTTAATATTGTATAATCCACGATAATAATAAGATTGCATCAAATCAAAAGGGATAACTTTAAACTTTTTAGCACCAAACGAATCATAGCACCAACAATTGATATTTCAGGGTAACTTTATTGGTTACCTTAGGTTTTAGAAATATGGATTGGTTTTTTTTTATTCTGGAAAAAGAAATAATTAACAAAACTAAAACATATGTATATAAAGTCTAATCAAAATCAAAACTATGAATTATAAGACACGTCAAAATAGAACGTACTGAGCCAAAACCAGATTAATAACAAAACAATTCAACATTCTGGCCTTTCTTCTTGAGCCTGAAATACACGCCAGGATGAATATCAAATAGTGGCTCTCTGTTTCTTGTCGTAACAGCTTGAGCTGGCCGGAACTTCAATGCATACTATATTTATCTGTCTCTGTGCTGTCAAAATGCTACGTTACAAACGGTTATATAAAAAAAATGCCAAGAACCAGCACTTTTTTTATTGAATGCCCAGAGAAAGAGTGTATCATTATTTCTTATACGTCATCAATACCTATGAACTGCATGAGCCTATTAGGTTTGCCAGTTCTTTCACAGGATCCCATGTATATCAGAATACAAAACAAAAGTCTTAGATACCTTTGGAGGTACCGACAACCAGCAAACCAAAGACTAACAGAAACGACATTGACAAAGCCCCGAGGATTTTAACATACTTCCTATCTAACAGTTCTCAATAAGGTTTGATTCCCTATTTATCAAATTGTTAGATCTGATCGCTTCTGGTGGTGATCTGTGTATTGTAGTATTATTTCAAACTGCGAGCGATTCCGGTCAACGACTGTTCATTGGATCATCCCAGGCAATGCAGGATTGGACCTTTGAACATCAACGCCTGAACCTTTGACCCCGCATGCAGGAAGACTCCTCGTGCTTGTACAGGTAGCTTTTCAGGGCAAACGCTTTTCCGCAACGACCGCATACGTACGGCTTCTCCGTGGAGTGGGTCTGGATATGAGCCCGCAGATTGGACTTGTCCGCAAACGACTTTCCGCACTGCGGACACGCAAATGGCTTCTCACCCGTGTGAGTGCGGATGTGACCTTGCAGCAGCCAAGGTCGGCTGAACTTCTTGCCGCAGTGTGAGCACTCGCAGCCCTGGTTGTGGGTCCGCACGTGCATACTGTAGGCGGGCATTGACACGTAGACCTTGTCGCAGTGCGGACACTTTCGCGCCTTCTTGTCGCAGATGCTACGGTGGGTCTGTCTGTGCCTGGCCAGGTTGCTCGAAGTGCTGTAACGCTTCCCACAATCCGTACAAGCGTACGGGTCGATCCCGGGTTTCACGGGTGCAGAGAAGAGCAACTCGGTGAGCGTTGAGTTTTGGTCCCGTTTCTGCTTTGGTCGTTTTGTGTTAGAAGACGGTGGGGCTGGTGAGCAAGGAGGCTGACTAGACACTGGGGAGCTTTGCTTCCCGTATACAACTCTATTACTACTGCTATTACTACTGCTGCTGCTGTTGGTGGTGGTGGTGATGTGCTTGCCCCCGGTATGTGAGATCTGGTTGAGACGATCAATCATGGATGAAATAGGCTGCGTAGGAGATCTTGAATAGATTTGTGGCGAAAACAACAATGGGTCTGCGATGATGCTGCTGCCTGGGGGATATTTGTGGTACGAGTGGTGAGAGGCGGGGGTCAGTGCCGGGCTGTATGGCGAGATGAGGGGAAAGGATGAAGTGTACTCGATATCGTTCCTGTTGTCCTGTGCCATCGCCTTGTAGTTGGCTGGCAGGCTGTACATAGCGCTCTCTGGACTGACACTGACGGAGTTCTCTTCCTGATTCGATCTGTATGCTAAGCTGCTGCTGTCGTCCGATTTTCTAGAACTTTCTGCCTTCAGGCTATTGGGTGACGCCAGGAGATACTTCAGTTTCGGATGGTACGCAATTTTCTTGTACAACGTTTCAGCATTTTCTTTCAAATCGGGTTTGCTGGCCTCTGTCCGTGGGCTTGTGACGTCAGACTCAGATGGCTGATCTTTCTTGACGCAGGAGTAGTCGACTGGCGATGCCATCGATGCTGTCATGGGTGACCTTTGACCCTGGTAGGGACTCATATGCCAGTCCGTGTAGGAGACAGCGGTGTGTAGGGAGGAAGGCAAAGATGACAAGGATTTGACGTCCTCCTGCTCTTGGGTAACCTCGTGTTGTAGAGGGAGACGATTGCTGGCCATTTTGTCAGAGATAATGATCTTGCCCTCTGGACTGATCTTCGGGGACAGGATAAAGTGGACTTGTTGCTGTTGCTGTTGTTTGTTAGTGACACCTTCGACTGTGTCCATGCTGGATGAAGCTGTTGTACTTCCTCTGGAGAAATCCTGTGGACTGTCATCTTCTGAATGTAGGCCGTTGTGCTTAGAGGATTTGGTTCTGGAAGAGAGCTGAGAGTAATCAATTGGTTCTTCGTTGTTGGTGTTGGGTAAGGGCTTCACCATAACGGTGGGAGGAGGTGTATATTGGTCGAAGCAGATCTTTCTTTGAGAATTTGTGGTCAGTTGTTGGTGAGAGGGCGAGGGCATGGCAGGGGAAGGAACTCGTCTTGGGGATGCATTGAAGGCAGATGAATTCGACGATGATAATGACGAAGACGATAACAATGACGAGGATGAGTGAAGATGGATGAGCGTATCTGCTGCCATAGCAACGTCGAAGCTCAGTGCAACATCAAAACTCAGTCTTGAAGTGGCACTGGATGTTTGGTCTCCGATACCCGTACCAGTTCCGGATTGGGTAGGGCGGGACCCGTGAGCGGTTTTGGACTCGATGCCCGAATCGAAAATATAGTTATTTGGTTCCGCGGGACTAAGTCGTTCCTGGCGGTGAGAAGAAGTGTAAGAAGCGGCTGAGTGATTAGATTTGCAGTTTTGCTTTGTCTGCGCATGCTCTGCGCTCTTTGGCGCGTCACTGTTTCTTGTGCTTTCGTCATGTTGTGGAGGACTCTTGACGTCACAGCTGAGGTCGAGAGCGTCACGTCCCGCGTTTTTCTGCGGGCTCTGCGACATGAGATCGTAAAGCATTGCCACGTCTGATGGGCATTCCCAGCTGTAGTCTATTTCCGCCGGAAGTTCCCGCCGTTCATCGTTGTGGCTGGAGCATCCGCTGTCGCTTTCTCCGTCAGAGCCAGCCTTGTCCAAGCTCCTCTGGCTGACCAACCTGCCGCGGTGGCGGAACGATTCTGGCGAAGAAAGAAGAGGGGAAGAAAATATAATATAGGAGAAGGAGTATGATAAATAGTGATGAAAAGGATGGTGGTTGTGGTATTGCGGCCAATAATGCTGATGATGATCATTGTGATAATGATGATGATATTATTCATGATAATGATTATGACTGCTCAAAAACAGATTATGCAATCATCGTCACCATTGTCATCATCATCATCATCATCATCATCATTGATACTATTAATATCATTTTATTACCATGATGATTATCATTATTATCAAAATCATTATTATTATAATAATTATTACTACTACTACTACTACTACTACTACTACTACTACTACTACTACTACTACTACTACTGCTACTACTACTGCTACTA
>JAUEKY010042983.1:0-11359 GCA_031833965.1 Scyllaea pelagica
AACAAATTTTAATATAGCCTGAGATTGGACTTGCAGCCTTATCTATAAAAAGATATGCTGCTTAGCCACTACAGGCAATATTTTCTTATTTAAAAGAAAGTTAAGAAATGGCTACTACAGTCACAGCAAGTGAAGATATTGGTTTTAGTGTGGTTATCAAACCATTTTTTCAAGCTAAATGCCAGCTGTATTTCTCTCCTCGAAAAGTAAATGTTAGTCAAATTTCCAAAATTAAGTGCCTCAAAATTCAACAAAGTTACCTTGTGTCATCTTTTATTGGTTTTCTCAAACTCAGACTCAGTGCTTTGCAGCTCCCTTTCAATTTAACATACATCACTTCATTCGTAATATAACCAAAATTGATCGTTGCACTAATACTAAAACTAGACTTTGCCAATAAATTCCTTAAAAACAATACTTAAGTATTGGGCTAGCTTTTTCTTTTAAAATGTAAGAAAATCTTTTGACTACCACTTCACTTAGATACGAGATTTTGTCTCTGAAAGGTACTGAAAATTTCAAAGCAGTGTCATAAACTATTTACAAAGGAGTTTCGATTGAAATAAAAACACTAGCATCTCATGTAAAGAGCAAACCCTAGTTGATTTGAAATTCATTGAAAGAAATGTAATGATTTCACAAATTATTGCACATTTTCAATATAGCAGCCATGATAATGATTTCGGTTGCCTGTAGTGGCTAAGCAGCATATCTTTGCAGATAAGGCTGTAAGTCCAATCTCAGGCTACAATAAAATGTGTTTAACCTCCCTAGATGTACACCTCAATGTGTATTTTCTTTGAGTCATTCAAGAGTAGGCATGGTGGGCTAGCCACCTGCTTGTCTTAATCTTTTTTATCAGAGTTTTCCTGACTTTTGTTTGATATCAGATTGGGTTTGTACTTTTTGACACATTCTGGCTAGAATGTTGGATCTCTACACAGCCCATTGGGCGATACAAAAGGGAACCTGAAAACACAAAACAAACAATAAATAATGATTATGGTTGAGTTTTTTTTTTCAATTGTTTTGTTTTCAAACTTATTTCAGGGATGAATAAATCATAAAGCCAAATTGCTGTGGGATTCTTCGTTTGGAAAATATGTATTAATTGCCCTTTGTGTTAAAAAATTTCAAGTTATTCAATTCTTACACTCCATGAGCCACACATTAAATTACTGAGTCTCTCACTTACCTGTCTGTATCTCTTTTTCACATCACCAAGAGGGGTATCTGGCTCAACTTGAAGTACCTAATTTATGGAGAGAAAAAAAATATCAATAGGTATTGCTCATTCATTCAAATTCTTTCCATCTATGAGCTAATTTGCGACACAACTATTCTAGACCTTCACAAGCTAGACACTGAATCAAAAGCTACCACTATTCTTAAGACTTTGTTGGAAACTCTTTTAAAATAGCAGGGTTGTAAGTACTCCCAATCATAAAAATCCTATGCACTAAATTAAAATGGTCAAGAAAGGATAAGATAGAAATATATCTCATACTCATACTTACATCATATGGATTCAAATTAAAGTAAGTAGCTCCTGGTCGTGTAAGACGATCAATTTGTTGCTTTGGTGTCAGCACAGAATCTCGTTTCTCGATAGCCTTCACCTAAAACAATGTAAAAACCCAATGAAACATTTTTTTTTCAATATAAACAAAATTTGGTCTCACCCTTTTCTTTAAAAAAAGAATAAAAAATAATCTAATTCATAAACATGATCACCTCAAGTTTCCATTAAAAGAAACTTCTTAATATCAATATTTTGGGTAAAAACCTTTTTTTATATATTCATTCTGAGCTCTGTCCTAACATGACTATGGTCACAATCTTCAAGTTTATTTGTTCATTCCTCAGTTTTGTCCTTTTTATACTCATTCTAATCTTGATACATTGATTGTTATATTTAGAATATTATTGGCTTGAAAAGATACAATTTGGGAATCAAATATCTGAGCACTTACTATAAAAACAAAAAACTGAGTGAGGAATTTTATAGTCAAAGGAGTGTGGATGAAGTAAGAGGGTAATAAAAATGGCTGTGGCTATTCTCTGGCGCCTTGCTGTTAAGTAGTCTAATCTAACAGTAAAGTCAGCGCCTTTTTGGTTATAGTTACACAAAAGATTTGGACGGCATATTTGCTGCTTAGAAATTGTAAAACATTTTTCTTTTCTGGATGACAGCAAGTCATTGAGGGGCATTATTGTGTCCCATACTTCTGTAAAATTAATTCAGAAATCAAGATCTCTCAAGGTAATAGTATAGTTATTCAGACCTCTTTAGTAACTGAATGAATGTAAGACGTTTTGAAAAATTCGACAATGGAGTACATACTTCTTAATGTAAGGCTACCAAGAAGACTTGGGTGAAATTAATAGGTCACTACCTGTGTTTCCCAATTTGTCGGAAAAACGTCTTTTGGTATATTCATTGAGAAATTGTTAGGCAATACTGTTATGACTTTACTTATTTTCTTACTTAAATAAATTTACAAATTTGCATTTGAAAATCAGTCTACAGTAGATCATATATGACTTTTAACTAGGCCTAAATATCTTTTCCTAACTATGCTTGGATTTTCTACTTAATTTTGTTTTTTTACCAGCTGTGCCTATTCAAAAACATCTCCATATAGGCTGTAAACACTATAAGAAGAAGAAGAACTTATCCATTTTGATGAAGTTTTGAGGAAGAGCACATTCATTGTTGGTTCATACTTCTTCAAACTGAATAAGTAAGCAGAAAGAATTTTACCCGCACCAAATGACAGATCGGAATAAATCTTGTTTAGGTTTCGCCAACTATAAATTAGATAGTCGTGAACAAACTGAAGACTCTAATTACTTAAAATGCATGTGCAGTATGCGGGGTAAACTAAATCAGGTCGAAAATCTCTGAATAGCCGAGAAACACTCTTCAGCGACAGACCATGTACCCTTTCTTCTTTTTTTTTTTACCACAGAAAGGGGAAAGGAAGAGAAATGGATATCAATTTGCGATTCCACAAGAAATCAATATATAAAAATATGCTTGTCTTCGATTACAACTGTTGGAGAAAAATCAAACAAGTCTAATGGATTCAATTCAAATTTACCAAGACGCAAAAACACACTCATGATCCTGCTAACATGATAAATCTTTATCCTTGTGACATTGATATCAGAGACACATCTCGTTAGTTAATAGGGCAATTCATACCTCATCGTAAAACTCTGAAAATGCTTCGTCTGCTCCTCCTTGAAAAGAGGCCCCAGGTACACTATGTTGTGCTGTGGGATCATTGTTTGGGTTATTAGAGTTAGTTTGATGGTTTATCGTTGTCGCCATTTTCAAACGGAAGTGGCTATGTTCCTTTCAAAACGTTGTCATTACGTTAAGTCGCAACTATTCTAACGACTAAAGTAAGTAAAGTAAGAAGATGTTGAGAATAATCTATCATCTTATCGACAAAATGCAATTCAGCTCATCTCGATGTAAAGGAAAATACTGCATTGCGGCTCATCTCGTTACAAAAACGTCCATCTAAATCCATCTAAGTTCGTTTTTGGACTCTTTCTCGGTACATCTCAGTGAAACGCAATTCTGCATTCCAGTCAATCTCAGTAGCTACCCAAATCACCAGAACTAAAGCAAGACATATAAAAGAGCTGCTGACCCCATCAAATGGGCAAAATTTTAAGACCCAATTAGGTACTATTTTTGATGGAAGAAATTAAGAAAGCGCTCTCATACTAAAATATGGAATGCAAGAAGCAAACACAAGTATGTAATACGTACCTACCCACCTACGTGTAGGTAGGAGATAAATAAAGAAATGAAACTAGGATAATGAAAAATTAGAATAGAAAAGCGATTAATAATTAATAATGCGCTATCTCCACTATACAAGCTCAAAGCACTTTTCAGGAAATCTCCAGTCATCAGCAGCATGAAACAAAATGGACTAGACACGCAGCTTCCTGTGCGCTAGTACATATGTATGTATTCCGCAAGGAGACAACGCTATTGACGGCCAGGTAGCTTGGTACATACATACTCATTTACACCTGCGTGGAATGGGAAAATGTGAGTAATAAGTGTTTTCAATGAACTCAGCTGTACATCGTCTCAATTATTTTGTGCTGCTTTGTGCTCTCGTTTTAGACTGGTAGACTCTCGGCCTTGTGGTCATGAGGTCTCAGTTTCATTCCCCGTCGGAGACGGCGCAAAGTTGAGTAAGTCATTGTAAAGGGCTTTTTACGCACTTTTTTTTGTCCACTCCACTTAGATGTGACGCTTTCCTCTTCGTAGTAAAAGAACGGGTTTCATATTGATTTTACTATCAACATTGAGCACCCTACATTTGTTTATATAAATCATACATGACTACAAAGATCCATCGTCCGTGCGCAAAACGCATTGCGATGGGGTTTGTTTACAAACATCCAATCAAAGTGAAACGCTTATATTCACATCCCCGCTGGACATCATCTAGAGTGCTATAAGGGGACTTTGTCATGGCTCTGGCTCTGAAAGGAAAGGTGGCGAGTCGAGTCAAGCATTAAAAATTCAAGAAAAAAAACCCGTATATCACTCACCGGGTCTCTGCAAATGCAACATCGGTAGGCTGGAGCCTAGTCCCATCGGAGACGGACAACAAACTCGGAGGTGCATGATGCACATATTTCAAAGGATACGGGGGCTAGAAATTGAAAAGAGAACCTATGCCGCAAGGCCGCTGTCCAGGCAAAATCAAATCCTACCACTACCACTACTACAACCCAAATGCAGTAGGCTGATCTCCTACTTGGCTTTATGGCATGATGCATAGAATTTTCGTCACAAGAAAGTCAACTTTACACTATAATGGTCAAAGGGCATGCATAAAGAAATGGAGATAATGTTTTTTTGTTCCTTTTATGATGAATTGATATTGATTATAAAATTTCAAAACAATATTGCTATGTTTGAACGGTATGAAAGCAAAACGGCTCCGATTGCAGCCTGCATTTGGAGACATGCATCACGTTTTAAGGAAAACAATGTGTATTGACTTATTTATTCTCTGACTACCTCCAATGGATATTAGTTTTGGCTTCCGTTTTGTCAACTACTCAATGGAGGCATTATAGGGCAACCTCACCTCGCAGTTCGTGCTGAAGCAGTTTGTAGAGGAGACATGAGAGTACCGGCTTCGTTGGCGCACTTGTTTGAGCGTGCGCCTCGTAACCGGTAGGTGGCTGGTTCGATTCCACGCCATGACATACCTAAGTCGTAAAAATCGTTTTTAGCAGCTGCCCGCCTGGCACTCGGCATTATGGGAACAGTGCTAAGACTGGTTGTCCCTGTGACTGAGTGAGATATTCGTGTGAGTTCTCCGTTTCTCTCTTGTGTGGCAGCACGTTGACATGTCCAGAGCGCCCCGCCGGTGATATGGCCTACACAGTGTTGAAAACAAGCGTTAAGCCCATACCCCCGTTTCTCTCTTGTGTGGCAGCACGTTAACATGTCCAGAGCGCCCCGGCGGTGATATGGCCGACACAGTGTTGAAAACAAGCGTTAAACCCATAACGTTAAATGTTTTTGTTTTGTTTTTTCAGATGTGAGAGCAGCATTGAGTAGCATTACCGGCGCCGTTGGCTCAAGTGGTTGAACGTCCGTCTCTGAATCGGAACTGATAGGTCGTAAAAGACTACAAATGGAATGTACAAATATTTCCAGGCAGATAACATACATGTCGTGAGACACGTCAGAGTTTATGTTCCTATTTGTGATTTCAGCCTACAGCACTCAATAGATTGTCATAAGACAAGTTGAAGTTTGTGCGTCTATTGTGATTTCAGCCTACAGCACCCAATAGATTGTCATGAGACAATTTGAAGTTTATGTTATCATTGTGATTTCAGCCTACAGCACCCAATAGATTATCATAAGACAAGCTGAAGTTTGTGTTCCTATTTGAGATTTCAGCCTTCAGCACCCAATAGATTGTCATTGTCAAAAGACAAGTTAAAGTCTGTGTTCCTTTTTGTGATTTCAGCCTACAGCACCCAAAATCATCCAATACTCTTTTACTTTTATCATTACAGTGTAGGGTCGACTCCTCTTGTGATGGAATTTCTCTTGATCATACCTTTAAGCCAAGTAAGTGATCAGCCCATTGCGATCTTTTGGTGGTACATAGTGGTAGGAATTTAATGTTGCCCACTCTTTTTTATTTCATTTCCAACTGTCGTGTTTAACGTGCATACAGGACCTCCAAATAGGAATAGGCTCTTGATACCTCCTACCAATGTTGCAGGGATCAGGGGAGTGGGATACAGGATTTTCCACGGGCTTTTATTAACAAAAATCACTGATCCTTAAGTGGACTTGAACCTGCAGCATTTCGTTTCAGAGCCAGAGCCATGACTACTGATTCCCACAGATCTAGTGCTGGTATACTACCAATTTTCATCACTCCAACACTTGCAGGCCTAACAAATTTTCAGGTTAATAATTACAAATATGCTACATGGTTATATCACATAGTGTGTGAAATGTTTTCCCCATCCTTGCTGGGAGAGAGTAATTTGGACGAGAAATCCATGGAACAAGGATTACGGAGAAACATGTTGAAACTGAAAAAAAAAACCTAAATTGAAAAATGCTTTTAAAATGTGTTTTGCTCATAAACTCTATATTAAGAAACTATGTATCCCTAAACTAAATTTTATAAACTGAAATAAAAATTCAGGTCCCTTCAATTTTAGAATGTTTCACTGTATGTGAATTCAAGAAAAGAAGGATGCACTCTGCACATTGGTTTAGGGACAGAGGGATCAGTGAGAACAAAGGAGGGAGAGAGAAAAACTTGTCTGCATACATCATTTCTTGATTGTTTTATGCAAATCTAACTTGGGTCATATCAGCAGTTGAAGACTGTATATAAAAACAAAATAACAACACCAAAGAAATTACAGAACAAACTTATTTCATGAACTCATGCGTCTTCTGTGTATCTATCATTTCTGTTTATCCCTTTTCCGTTATACTGTGCATGATATCTTTCAGGAAATAGCGTGTCTTTTTCTTTCACTTTCAGGCTAAAAAATCAAGTTGAAAACCCCGAATAAAAGATAAAAATAAAAAAGAGTCATTTTGGAAAAAACCTACTCTCACTGCCCTAACTAAAAAAAAATTAATGTAAATCAATAACACCACCCCCTCCCCAAAAATAAATAAAATAAATGAATAGATAATAAACACTGATTGCAAATATCAAAACCAAGATAATGAGAAAACAATTCAAATTTGTTCAATGTACAATTTTATTTTACTTCATTCACAAAGGGGAAAGGGTATGCTGGCAAACAAAAAGCTTATCATACATGCAGACTCACACAAATGTCAGGACAGAATGCAGAGTTAGTAGCAGTCCATAGATCTTTCAGAAAAACAAAAGAAGTTGAATCATCATTTATTTCATTATCAATTAATAATGCTAAAAGTCTTTCCACTAGAACCTGAGAAACAAAAAATAGCAGTGTGTAAAACAGACGTTAATAGTAAAATAGTAACAACATAAAATTAAACTGTTTCATGGGTTTCATTCAATGCACCAACCCACAAGATATATGATTTGATTTTTTTTTTCTTGGGTAGCTTCATTTTGTTAACAGATACTTTGCAATTTTAAAATTCTACCAAATTCCTATTACTATTATATGACACAAGTTAACTACTGCTATGAAATTCTAGAGTAGTCTCAAACTTTTGAGCAGTACATTAGTACTATAATCTGCAAATACTTTGCAACAAGCTTGGTTAAAACAACAAAAAAATAACTAGGCAAATACTAAATCATAAAAATCATCAGCACATGGTGCATATTTGAATACAAAACACCCTGCATCAATTTGTTGATTGCTATTGACCAATCCCCAAAATGACCTGTTTCAACTTTCTGTTAATAACTCCTTTTTGCAGAAAATGGGAACATTAAACTGTTCTAATGACCGATACCTTTTTGGGGTATAAAGGTTGTATTAGCTGAGCAAAACCTGCTTAACCTTCACATATTCATAGATCTTGACAAACTTCAAAAGTCAAGACCTAAAACTGCTCCGCCTTGGGGAGATTCCTTGCCAATCTTTTCTTCACTCATTTTTGAATATAAAATAAAATATAATAATAATAAGGAAAAAAATCACACACACACACACATAATTCTGCCTCGAAACACCAATATATAAATTAAGAGTTTGTCAAATGTATTACTAAGTTTTTTTTTCACCCTGTACAAGAAAACCTCTTTGGAAGAAGAGCAGGGCTGGGTATTATTCACAGGAGGGACATAAAAAAAACAAGCGGATGAAATCAATACCAAAGCCATAAAATAAAAATAACTAGAAAAAGAGATATGAAGAATGCTGTAGATCTGTCATTTACCCTCCTATGGGATATAAGCTAACAATCTTTGCAATTAAAAAGCAACAGTAATGTTTGATAATAATAAAAACTTGGCAATGGAAAAAAATCAGAAACTAAATCTAAAGGTCACAAATTGTTTTGATTATAAGAAAAATCAAATTGTTAATTGACCAGCAATATCATAATTCTCATTTCCAAAATACTCTCATCTTCAGTAAAATATTCTCATGTTCATTAGCTTGATAAAATGATAACATGACCATAACCTTTGTATCAATTCTATAATATAGCTACTCTTATAGAAATAAAAAATGAGACGAAGGAAAGGAATAAATTCAGAAATTGTATCGTCTAACTCTGGCTCTCCTTTGCTTCACCTTCTGGACTAGAAGGGGATTGGGACAGTTCTGTAGCTGGAGATTTCTCAGACTCTGCCACATTCGTATGATCTTGTTGTGAGACATCTGGGGCTGTCGTAGAATCTGCGTCAGTTCCACCAGAACCAGAGTGAGTACCATTTTCTTGTTCATCCTTTCCCTTGCTGTTGGTTTCAGTATCAGGAGGTGTGGATTTGTCTGACTGGGCTGTTGTTGAGTCAGGACTTTGCTGGTCTGGCGACACGGGAGCTTCTGGAGAGTTCGGGGGCACTTCCTCTACAGGCGAAGTACTGCTGGAGTTTGAGGCAGCTGGCAAAGATACAAGATGGAGGCAAAAATAAACTTTTATTCCAGTTTGAGCTATTATTTTCACAAAAATATTAAAACTTGTTTTTTGGTAAAAACATACTGGGCTCAATTGAAAAACTGTTGCTTACAGCATCTGGATAAATGAAAGGTAGTTTGTTTGTGTGCACTGTGGTTGTGTGTTTTGCTCATATCATAATTCTATTTCTTTAATTTGTTTTTGAGTAGAGGTGTTGTAATTATGTCATTCATTTTATGAAGAACACAGCACATATATGTAAAGTCTAAAAAGTCTAAATTAATCACTGAGTTTAGATAATAGCCCAAAATTGAATGCCCATGCTCAACATCAACCTGAAAACCTGTCTTATTCTTGATTATTTCCAAAAAAAAAATAAAAAAAAAATCTGATTTCTCTCAGGCCTTAAAATGGTGACTTACTTGGTTGAAAAACCAAAACTTCAAATAAAGCTAATTAATCATTTTTTTTTTTTGGCGCATCATCTCTTTGTACCAGGCAAGCATTTGAGCCCAGGCTGTCTACAACACGAAAATTGACTTGAGTGTTCAAAAAAGCTTGCAAGGACACTTACAAGGTCACTTGCAAGGAGACAAGTTAGGTACACAACAGGTAAGAGGAATAAACAACAGGAAAAATTGAAACATAGAAAATTTGAAATGAGTGAAGAGAGCTTCGATGGGTGGTGTGAGAGTTTTGCGCAGCTCATTATGTAATAGTAATGGCGCCTGTGACCTAGGAAGGGAAGGAAGCAAAAAGGTAGGTTAAGGGGAAGACAGTTGTATTTCAAAATGCTACATATCCACATATTTGTATGTCTAGTGAACCCCGGAAATGTTGTGCACAACCATATGACTGGTCTCATTCTCCATTACAAAATGTATTATCAAAAGTCAAAAAGGCATCCATCTCCCCTGATTATACTTGAGCTGCATTGTATTCACAACCCACACATTAGGGCTTAAAAAAATTATAACATTTGTAGAGGCTTGAGTAAATCACCTTAAATTTCCTACACAATCAGGTAAAACAAAATAATTCATCTATTAATGGCAGCTTACAGGCTGAGGAAGATGCTGAATTCTTTTCTGTGTTGGGAGGAGGAGAGACCTTGTCTTTGTGTAACTCTGCTTGTAATGCTCGGCACAAAGACTCTAGTTTCTTTGTCTTCTGGACATACACAGTTGTTTCTTTCTCAGCTGCACTTCTCTGGTATGGTGAAAGAAAGAAAAAAAGAGAGAAAAACCTTTACTGATTTGTAAATATAATGGCTAACCTTTGATAATTCATCCTTCAGTGCTCCTCAAATTTGTTATCTATTCATGTGCTCCTGGAAATTGGTATCTGTTTATAGAGCCCAATGGTGAAATATTGAAATAGAATTTTACCAGCTATTAGCTTTCGATGACCTGAAATACGTTTGAAATGCAACTAATAATTTTAATTTTTACCACACCTACCAAGCATTGGAACTTAAAAATCAGAGCATTCCTTGAAAAAAATCAGAGCATTCCTTTTGAAACAAAGGGAATGAGAGGAAAAAGGCAGGAAAAATAGGAGCAACAGTTCAAAACCTTCAAATATTGGCTATAAAAGCGGAGCACTCCGCTTTTTTCGGAGCTCTTGGCAGGTCTGCTTTCATGCAAAACAATTTTTTTTCTTGCAGTCAAGGAAGAAGTATATATTCTCTTTTACAACATAATATGAAAATTCCATCTTCATCAGAGTTGATTTTATGAATGGATGAATGCACTCCATTCAAACCCATCAATTTTTTTCTTTGCCTCTACTCATCCAGTTGGCATTCTCTTTTCTATTTTCATTCCAAAATAACCTCTATCCACACCTTATTCGGTCTAACTCTTCCAAGTGGGAGTTGGACTGACATGCTAATATTTGAAGACTTGCAAAGGGATTCCATTTTCATTCATTCAACATACACAGTGAAAATTGCCAACTGATTTCTTCTTCACTGTTCAACATCTACCTGAATTAACCTTCTCTTCTTTGTTAAGATTTTGATTGTTATTTAGCTCCTTGTGCCCTTTAAAAAAAGTGAAAAACTATTGGCTTGGAAAAATTTAAGTAGCAGATTTTGAAGGAAAAAATCAATACAAAACGATATTACCTTTTTTCTTTTTTATCCATTCTATTGCATTTCATTTCATTATCCAGTACTCTTTTACCATTACAGTGTAGGGCCGACTCTAATTGAGACGGAATTTCTCTGGATCATGCCATTAAGCCAAGCAGGTG
>JAUEKY010043094.1:0-11357 GCA_031833965.1 Scyllaea pelagica
TTCCCAAGTCGGACTCGAACCCGCGTCGCTTCGTTTCAGTGCCCAGAGCCATGACCACTGAGCCACCGTGGCCCCCAATACCTGTAGTATGCACCTATGCATCTTGTATCCCAGAGTATGTCTTGCTAGGACTAAGCTTTCTTCAAATCAACGGCTGATTATTCGAAGCAGATCAGTGATAATCTAATAAGGCGATAAATTAGACACATCTCTTGTGTTGGCACAAGCACGAACTCTTCTCTCACAAGAGGAACGACAACAACGCTTCTGACGTCGGCACTTGAGCTATGTATTATTGTCACAATCTTTAAGTGTGAAGAGAAAGACTAAGAAGGCAAACAAACATTATACTTATAGACTAAATCTATGGCGTGGCACTTCTTGGCATAATTGTAACAATACCAAGAACGCCCACTTAGGAAGGCTGTCATTTAGTGTGTCAAACCCGCTGGAGTGGGCGTGTCCATTATTTCTGTTTAGTGCATATTGAGAGCAACTTACTAAGAGAAAAAAAAACAAAACAAAAAAACAAAACAAAAAAAAAAAAAACCACGCAGTATAACATCTCACATTTTTTTCAATCAGCAAATCAAATGTTCAAATACTCATTAAAGCTACTTGAAATCAAGAATGAGATGTGCAGAAAACAAAATATATTGGCAGGCAGTTAGCCTAGACTGATAATTGAAATTGAGTCTGTTAAGGGCAATCAAAGCAGTCATAGGGCTACATGTCTTTGACGGCGCAAATTTGAGTCCTTGGAAAAGGCACTTTACTCACATTTTCCGAATCCACTCAGGTGCAAAATGCATACTTGGCCGTTTACAGTGTTGTCTTTTTGAAAAAAAAAATGTACTAGGGCCTAGCAGGCAGCATGTCTCGTCCTATAAGTTTCCTGTTGATGTTGGCTGGGGACACCCTGATAGGCGCTTTGAGCATGTTTAGTTGATATTGCGCTATATACATGCTCTACTTCTATTTCTTTCAAATCCTGTTAAAAGTATGCAAGAGTTACTGACTGGAACAAAAAGAAAAATAAATAAAACATGTGACCTCTTGATTCATTAGCGCAACTGTAACCTGACAATGATAATTCATCATTAAAACTCTCTTTACACATCCACAAACATAATCATAAGATTAATGTCATGGTTTTCATGTAAGTAAGGTGGAAAATGTACCAGGTGACCTCTGTCAAAGCTCAAGCCATTTCAGGACTAAGACTAGAAGCAAACTAGAACATGAAAAGGACAGTGCATTTGTTTTTATAGGCTGGAAGACCTGTTTATAGAATTAGTCACAGAAAACCATAGAGGCATGAGAAAACTGAGTTTGATATGGCAGATCTTATTCATGGTGAACAAAATGAGCAGATATGTATTAGAGACCTGCCAACCATTGGAACCAAAAAATCAGAGCATTCATTGAAAAAAAAAATCAGAGCATTCTTAATTGAAACAAAAGGAATAAGTGGAAAAAAAGCGGGAAAAATAGGAGCACCACTTCAAAACCTTCAAATATTGGCTATAAAAGCAGAGCACTCTGCTTTTTTTAGGGCACTTGGCAGGTCTGAATTAGAAAGAGTTGAAAGTAAAGGGTACCTAACAGAATCAATGACATCACATTCAAACATGAGATGTTCTTACCTAAGGATATGTTAGATTAATTTGCTTGAAATTGAAATGAGAGGAAAACAAGTTGAACAAACCATAACAATATAAAGAACTATTACAAATTCATGGACGTTGTATTCACAGATTTGAAGTCATGGCAAGCAACTTCTTTGCGTTTGTTTAAAAATGTCTGTAATCAATATCCTATGACGAATAATGATAAAACAACAAAATTGAGTGATATGATAAAGTTGAAATTTATTTGTCAGATATATGTACGTATATATATAGTATCTTATTCTTTAAACACAAGAATAATCTTTCTTCAGTTTTATTTACATTATAACAGAAAGGTTGAAAGAAAAGATGAAAATTGACCTTTTAAGCCCCCCCCCCCCCTTTTTTTTTTCTCAAAAAAGACCCCCCAAATTTTTTTTTCTCAATTAAGTTGATAAAGAAAGAAAAAAGAAAAACAAACTGGCACCTGAATAGACAGGGGTATCACAGTCCTTAAAAAGATTCCATTGAAGGCTGACATTATATAAATATAATATCATTCAGAATTTGATCAATATCATTTGAAGATGGAATAAAATCAAAATCAATACTTGAGCTGCAAATCACTGCAAACTAATAAAGCTGATCAGAAAACACTTTTCCTTGAACCTAGGGACAGAACTTTCTATAGTATGGCAGGGAAAAAAATGGGCTATCCTGCTATGTCAACAACTGGCCCTAGATTATATTGTGCATGCACAATGAAAAGGTAAGTGCTCATCAAGTAGTTGCCTGTCGACTCTAATCAAATAGTTGCAATTGTAGAGCAAGACATCGCAACAGTTTAATCAGAATGCCCCCCCCCCCCCCTTTCCCTCCGCTATAATTAAGGACAAGAAGACAAGATTTCAAATCAAGGGTTATTTTCTGATTAACACGATGGCAATTATCAGATTAAAACCATGTAAACTATCAATAAAAAAAGGGGAACTGTTTGCTTTTTAATTTCAGATTAACATTATTTTCAGCATACAAGAGTTTTTGAATTGTCCTTATTATGGTGCATCATTCATAATTGATTTGCTAAATTAGATAGGTGAGGTGAAAGTCCATTGAAAAATGAACAGGAACAAAGGATATCAGCTACATTACTGAAGTCTAAAACAAGGACTAGGAATGAAAAAGCAAAAAAAAAAGACCATGAAAATTATAAGATATTTATTTCTTCACGAAACTAAATCAGCATAATTTATCTCACATTCTTGGCCAAATTTGACATTAAGCTTTCTTTAAGTTTAACATTAACTCTACTTTCAACCTTGTTAAAAAGGAAAGACACATTAGCATGGGAAATGATCGCATACATTATCACTGCACTCAACGAGTATTTAGGGGATGGTAGGGTTTTTATGCTACCACCATCTTTGAAAAAAATACATACATGTATGTCTCTTTTCTTACTCTGTTCTTAAATGTTGAATTAAGTGGAATAGTTGAAAACGGGGAAAATACCAGGCTAATACAGTGCTTTGCTGGGAAACCTGTTGTGTGCACGCCACTTGTGTGTGCGTGTATGTGTGGGAGAAAAATAGATATACAGATAGGTAGGGAGAGAGAGAGAGAGAGAGAGAGAGAGAGAGAGAGAGAGAGAGAGAGAGAGAGAGAGAGAGAGTGAGAGAGAGAGAGAGAGATACATATGTATTGACCTCACCAAATTTTAAAACTGGCACTGGAGCGTGATTCCTTATTTTGACAAAGACAATAAAGCGGCAACCCAAAAAATTTTAAGCGGATAACGTGATTTTCGCTAAGTACAGTAACTGCAATAGGCAACACTTACTATACTATGATGTTATTTCTTGGTCTATGCCCTTTACACCAATAAGAAAAGTAACATGAGCTCAAGAGAAGGCCTTAGTAAAATGAAGCATTGTGAGCTGAAAACATAGAACCTTCAATAATAAACAAACAACAATAAATCACAAACAAATTACGTTGAAAGCTTGAACTAGTAGAAAAGGACTACTTTTATAGCAAGAAAGGAATGTTGAAAAGAGTGCAGATTCTTTATGTCATAATTGAACAGTTAATTTATTTCACAATGAAAATATAACAAGCATATCAACTTTTGAATACTACCAACTCATTTAATCCTCTTTAACATTAATTCACTGCTCATAAATAAAAGTGTTGAATTGGTCCGAACTGGAAGTTAATAAAATAAAAAAAATTTCAGTCTCTTCTTTATAAGTTAAGATTTGGCTTAAAAGAAATATATACCACTCAAGTTTGGCCAATGAAAGTTTTGGACAATGCACATTCCATTCACATAGTATTATGTAATGCTACTTCTTAACCAAATGACAAATACTGATTCTAATACTTTCATCTACAGGTAGGTTTTTTATCACACAATGGAGGGTTTTCAGTCATTCTTGTAAATTTCTGAAAAACCTTACATGAACTTCATAAAGAAATGCCTTTAAAGAGCATCAAATTGAGGTCTTCGTGGGAAAATGACATGATTGAAATAGGATACAAAACATCTCCTGTAGCATCTAAGACTTGAATTCCTAACCCTTTAGTTGCCAAGCCTTCTTCTTTCCTCTATATTGTCCAGACATGGCACCAAAATGTCTCCTTGTAGTAGACAAAAAAATCTAATAAAACATAAACCACTGAAAATAACAGAGTGAAACTATCAGGATGCATAACTGAACAGTTGATCAAATATATGCATAATTATCTATGCAAATCAGGCCACATGACTTTGTTATCCATGTTGGATTTCTTAACAAATGTGATATTTGCACACATACAACACAAGCAAAAAAAGAACAACTGAAATAATTTGTTGCTGTGTTTTGTTTGTTTCTCAGGCTACAGAGAGCCAAAGTGTCCAGAAAAAAAGATGGAGAAAGGGAAAAAATGTCCAAATAAATAGAACTAGATGATTCCATCCGTTGACTGTCAGCAGCAACATTTTTTTGCTCCAATGGTTTGAGAATTAGACGTCTAGCATCGAGATGGGTCTCTTGTCTCAGCCTACACCCCTTTGCATAATAAACAACTATTGTCAGAACCATCCTTCACAAAAATAATGAAAACTTGTTTTCACTACCATCCCTTTCAAAGTTACTTTATGAAACAACTGAATCCACCTCAAAATTATTTTCAGAATCTATGGAATTCCATCAGTCTCATTGTCACTGATGTCACTCATTTTTATTGAAAGAAACTAATGGCAATATCTCACACAATTTTGTCAAAAACAAAGGAAAAAATTACAAGCAGCAAAGAAACGTGAAGAATGCAAGGGAAATATCTCTATTAATTAAACTGCATCAATTGCACCCATCCTTAGGAGATTTTACCCGACAGCAAAATATGGAAAAAAAAAAACCCACAACAAATTAAGTTGTCCGTGACAGCTAAAGAGTTAACAAAACAAGAAATGCTAACAGCCTTTTTTTTTAACTTTAGACTGCAATGATCCCTCAATAAATCCATCAATAATGATAGCAGGACTATAATAATTTCCTGTTCTCAAAAGAAGCTCAAAAGAAAAAAAAAAAGGTCTGTACAAAATCCTTGTCAGAGTTTGACTTGCTATGTAGCAACCCATTGTTCCAATCACTTCTGCTGTTCATAAACACATGGCAGTCCTGATTAAATAAAAATCATGCAAAACCTGCGTTAAGATCTTTACCCCTCTATCTTAATCCGAGTCTTCTTCATCTTCATAATCTTCAGCATATCTGGAAGCTTGAACACCCGCTGAAATAAAAGAAAAAGTTTTAAGTTATACAGCTATAAACTCACTCCTGAATAACCAACTAGACTGGTGCAAATCATTTGCCTTTGGACACTGCGACTGTGAGTAGTGAAAATTACTAGCCAGAAATAACCAAGAATTACTGCAACCACAAGATTCCTGCTATTCAAATAATTACACACAATATTCTATAAGCTTTTATCATCTAGATATTGTGTCACAGAAAGGCTAACCATTTTTCTTTGTTGTGCACTTTCCTCTCGCATCAACCTTTTTTTTTAAAAGGGCCTAATTTCAATCTTCATATTGTAGATAGGTAAAAATGATTTTGTCCCTTTGCTTACGCATAAGTAAGGGAGAAAAAAAAATGGAAAGATCCTGTAAAACATTTTTGGGACACATTAGATGGTTAGGTAAGAAATGGTTTTAGTAAAAGAAGATATTCCATGAATCATAATCCAGTCAAAAAAAGATATTCTATGAATCTTAATCCCATGAAATTAAAACAATTCTTAGCTATGATGAGCTACAGCAAAATTTCATTAAGAAAATAAGAAAACAAGCTGAAAAATCTGAAAAAAAAACAAACAATTCTATATCCCATGATATTATCTATAACAATTGTCAGCTATGATGTGCTATAGCACTAATTCATAAGAAAATAAGAAAATGAGCTGAAAAATCTGAAAAATATATCACACAGAAAAGTCAAAAAAAAAAAAAATACCTGCTTGTCGCAGCATAGCTGCAATTTCAGCATCCTTTGTAAGATCAACTGGAAGGCGATTTTCCTTATTATAGATATCAACTCTTGCTCCTAAGAGAGAAAACACAGAGGAAAAAAAAAATTTGATTGTATCATTCACATGCCAGTTTTATATCCTTTGATTGGTCACAATGTTGTCATTGCCATGAAAGAGACATCAAAGAGGTCGACAAATTTTTATATTTAGGCAGCATAGTGAGCAAAAGTGGAGGAACAGATGAGGACATAAAAAGCAGAATAAATAAAGCAAGGTATGCCTTCAACACCCTACGGCAAATATGGAGATCAACAGCTCTGTCACTAAAAAACAAGATCCGCATATTTAACACAAATGTTAAGTCCGTCCTGCTATATGGATCGGAAACATGGCGAGTGACTAAAACAAACTCCAACAAATTACAGTCATTCATAAACAGATGCCTGAGAAACATCTTGAACATCAGATGGCCTGACATCATAACAAATGAAGAACTCCATCGCCAACTGGACCAGTCCCCCATTGAAATAGAAATAAAGAAACGCAAATGGGGCTGGATTGGACACACCCTGAGGAAGCCAGCAAACAACATCACAAGACAAGCTCTTGACTGGAACCCTCAGGGGAAAAGAAAAGTCGGCCGGCCGAAACAGACCTGGCGGAGGAGCATGGAGGCTGAAATGAGGGCCATCGGAACATCTTGGGCCCAAATGAAGAGGACCTCCCAAAACCGAGTGAGATGGAATCAAGAGGCTTAAGTCAAGTAAGTCAAGTAGCCCTGCAGCTGGGTCAAGCTGGAACATCTGGCCTCTGCTACCAGCACGTCTGTGAGCGGAAGGATAGCCAATTCACAGTTACCTTTCCACATTGTAGAATTTCTCACCTTGGTTCCTTTGTTGGTACAAGACAGACATTTCTTTCCATTCACATTGCAAATTTTGTCGGATTACAGAGTGTGTGAATTACTTTTTACAGTCCGGTAAAACTTTTCTTCCCTTGTGTAACATTTTCATGTGAGTGGCAATTGAAAAATATTTGTTACAGAGCTATTACTCTAAGGATATTGTTTTTCTTGGAAGCTACTTTGAAGGAATTGGTCAAACTTTATTCTCACAAAATTTCGTTGTTATGATCCTCATAACAAAGGCGATAGTCAAAGGTAAACACCAACCTAGTTGGAAATTCATTCTCACCCGCCACCACAAGGCACTGACTTGTTGCGTTAGAACTCAAAATAAAAAGGGACTCATGGATGTTTTTCTTTTCTTTTAGTTTTAGTTCAGAAATATTTCAAAAGACTTTGGTTACCACAGCCTTCATAGGCAATCGTTGACACGCATCACACAAACCTTTCATCATAGACTAAGCACATATGAAGTCAGGCTGTAAATAGGTTCTTATGAAAATGTCTGAAACTTTGAACCATAAAAATTTTACAATTAAATCATCAATAAGCACATTGATGACACCATAAGAATAGTCAAACCTTAAAAAATCTGAAAATAACTAAATTTCATATTGCAAATAAAATACAGACCATCTAGACGTCTAGATCGGAGCTTCGGTCAGCAAATATTTCTGGCATTTTGGATTTGGATCTATTCAGACAAATAAAACAGAATCTAATATAAAAAGATATCCTTACAAGCATCTGTTAGAAATAAATCTGGAAGAACACATAAAGATGGTATGGCCTTCTCAAAATTAGAGACAAAATGGTGCTGGAACTTCCTTTCCTCGTTGAAATATTTGTTCGCATGAGCAAAATATTACGGATCTATATCTCTTAATTCAGGCGCTCCCACGTCAGTAACAGATTAACAGCGCAGTCAGGAGATGTATATCGGAGAAGTTCGTGTAAATCAAAGCAAAATATTGTAAAAATACTCCGAACACACTTGCTGTGTTAGATTATATCATGCGAAGTATGGGACAGAGAGAAAAAGTGTGGCGGAGGATTCGTGTGTATCAGAAACAAAATATAGCAAAAAATAGGGCCGCCACTACATCTCTTAGAAGATGGGAAGAAGTGAGAGAGAGGCTGGTGGCGAAGCAAGGGTGGCGTGAAGCCCGCTGTGCGTGAGTGACGAACCATGCCAAATGCAACGCATTATGACTAGAGAAACGGGACACGAGGTAAGAGAGAGATTGCGAGAGAGAGCTAGAAGAAGTGTGCCGGGAGATCGGAGAGTAGGGGTGTGCGAGTAGCACTTTTTACTACTCGAGTACTCGCTCGGCCATCGGCCAACTACTCGAGTAAAAACTCGAGTATTTATGGACAATTTTTTTTTCGTAAAATCGTATATTTTTTCTTTTCTTGAAAAAGGATTTCCTTTTTGTGGATGAACCAACTGAAAATGAATAAACAAAGCATTTATATGAATATTCATAGAATACCCTTTTGTCTGTTCGAGAAGGATCTAAACTGATTTTTAAAAATCTTTTTTCTCTTTTTGCTTTTTCTAACCGTTAACTTTAACTCTTTTTATGGTTTTTAAAGGGGGGAGGGGGGGGGGGAAGAGGGAGCTTGCGTTTGTTTTTTCTTTCGTGATTTCTGTTCTTTTTTTTTTTTTTTTTTTTTTTGCAATTTTCCCCAATTCTTTTTATTTCTTCATTCTCTTTTTTTATTCACTTTTCTCAGCTTCTATGAAACGTTAAGATCAACAGCATAATATAACATTGGAAAATATTTCAAGTTTCATTCGAGCTAAAACTCATTCAGGATTACAGTAAACTACCCCAATCAAGCTCTTTTGTTAAATCCTTGCAATTTTCAACAAACATTGTTTATGAATAAAGAAAACTAAGGAGCCAAATTTTACTACTCGAGTAGTTGAACTACTCGAGTAGTTGTGAAACTACTCGAGCGAGTACTCGGCCAGGGTACTACTCGAGTACTCGAGCACTACTTGAGTACTCGCACATCCCCATCGGAGAGCGTGTCACTACAAGTACAGGGTTTTTTTAAACAAAGAGACGGCATTTCGCTGTGTCTGCATCACAAAAAAACAAGTTACAGGTGCTTTCCTATTCGGCGGCCAATGGTCACAAAAAACTCTAAAAAATCTTATAGTTGGACGTCAGACAATTGTCTGAGGATTTACAGCCCTGTGAAGTGAAACAAACATTTGGCAATCTCAACAAAGTTTACGAATTGGTACAAAAAGATGACAGACAGACCCCGTCAACCAAGCCTCCATTGCAGCTACCAGTCACCATCTGGTCTCCTCTTGCAATGAATTCGTAACACTCAATGCTCAGTTGTCTTTCAATGACTATGCAGCAGAGAGTATGAGGGCAGCAGTTTCACACAAGGCACTCTTGCAATGGCGGGGTGACCCCACACAGGATGGGCAGCAGCGGATCAGGGAGGTGGATGCCTGTGTGTTCTCAGAGTTCTCTCTGCTGTTTGTGTTTTTATGCAGTATGTGTGTGTTGGGTGTGAATCTATCTAATCCGTTCTTATTTTTTCGTCATAATATTTTGTGTGTGCATGGAAAGGAAGAGAACACAGCGTCATGGCAGTGAAACAATGTATTCTCAAAATATAAGATAGGGAAAGTCCCCATCTCAAATGATAAAAAAGGAACCCCAAGGTGTGTTATTTTGGTGACGCGCTAACAAGACGTAGACGGCCTTGGATCGCATTGTACGCGGAGAAAGAAGGGGCGGGGGAGGGGGGTGAGGGGGATTGAGACACCATCATGTCGTTGTTAGAACATGAAGTAAACACAGTTTAGTGGTCATTGCGTTGCCATGAACTTGGGGGGGGGTTGAAAGTGTTCCTAAATCTACCTGTGCCCTCTTGTTATTTTAGCTATTCTTCGATGACGTCAGATATTGTAGGAAATCAAAACCAATGCACAGTAATCAACAATGGCTACTACTACTACTTCTGTTCCTGCTGCTGAAAATTATTTATGATAATAATTATAATAATAATAATAATAATAATAATAATAATAATAATAACAATAATGATAATGATAATAAAAATAACAATGATAATGATAATAGTAATAATGATGATGATAATAATGATAATAATGATAATAATAATAATAATAATAATAATAATAATTATGATAATAATGATAATAATAATAGTAATAGTAATAATAATGATGAAAATAATAATAATATCATCCTGCACAAACTGTAGAGACATGTTTAAGCCATGAGTGCCCATTGTATAATCCACTACACTGCTAGGAGAGAAATTAGACGATGAAATACGGTGTAGATGTGAAAACCCAGTAGTAAACGAAGGTCATAATAATGTCTGGGAAATGAGCGCTCTCTCAAAGCAAACTAGAAGGGCAGTTGGTTTGACTCACGCAAATATTAATATGCTGTTCGGGGCAGCTTTGGAGTTTTAAATTTTTAAAAAATGCAGAATTGGATATCAATCGAACACAAAGTGTACTTTTAAGCACATGAATTATTCAGCGAGTAAAATAATTAGAAGATGGCAAATGCTATCAATCTGTGGAGGAAGCCTTGAGCTCAAGATCCATAACAAAATCTAATTGTAAGCTATAAGCATACGCCTGTAATAGGTGTTTTTTGAAGGCCATAAAACGCACTGCCCTGCCCAGAGGGGTCATATTCAACGACACGGGGGGTCATAATCACTGGCACGCGCATCTGACGTGGGTAACGCATCCCAGGGGAGCGGCTGGCCACTGACTGATGGGTTTTCTGCCAGGTACCTAGGATATCACTCTCACAGAGCAGATTTGACGCGGTGAGAAAAGTATCCTAACAAGAAAATAATTATAAAAGGAACGCTAACATGCACAGACAAGCCTGTTTGATGGGAAAATTAGGAAAGAGGAAAACTATCCTCACACAAACTCATCGTAACAAACACCTTTACCTGCAGCAGCAGACGGTGGGGGTCATGACAGAGGCGGGGTAGTTGTATTTGTATGTGAGAGTCACAGTAATTGTTTTATCCCCTTCTCAGCATTGATGGATATGTTCTATAGGGATAGAAGTATGTGTCTGTTTTGTGTAGCACTTGTAAAATATTTTTAAAAAATTGTTTCTTGTTTCTTGAGGGTTTTACAGCGCTTTCTGCACAATTTAGGCCATGTCAACGCCCGATGGGAAAAAGTAAGACTGATTGATAGCAATGAGGAAAGAAAGGGATAGATCCAACAATCACAAGACAGGACAAGAGTAAAAAGGAATGATTTACAATTGAAAAAAAAAATCATTCCTTGG